>JAHXJK010000035.1:0-43667 GCA_019395245.1 Botrytis pseudocinerea
ACTGATGTCTACGAGACTACGACATGTATTGAGAGTGTATATACAACCATCAGTGCGGGATCAACGTAAGTTTAAAATCCTCCGTTTCTACCCCAAAAGCATTAAATTCTGACATCTTCATAGCATCGTTTTGACCGCCACCCAAACAAACACAATTCAAGTGACCGCAGTTCAAACCTTGACATCTACCCTCCCTGCTGCAGTTGGCGAAACCACCGTTTATGTAAGCATTCCGTCTTCCCATTTTCTCCCACTCTCTCCTCACACCTTTCATCACACACGCTAACCCTATCACCAGATTCCAACCACAATCGGCCACACCATCGAGACCATCGCCATCGTCACCGTTCCCTCCATCGTCCGTACCGTCACCCTCGGAACAACCTACTATGCAAACACAACCCACGTGCAAACATCAACTTACATCCAACCCAGCACTCTAACCGTTGGGGGCCAGACCACGAGCTATGTTGTTCAGCCTAGCGTTAGCGTAAGCAGTGTAGCAGCTACGAGCGTAGCTACGGTTGCACCTAGTGCGCCAATAGAGGCGAATAACGCGGGAATGAATGCACCAGGGTTGGTGATGGGGTTTGTAATGGGTGTTTTGGCTCTCTTGTAGATGGATGTGTGAGGATCTTGTAGTGATTCGGAGGGGTTCTCTTTACTTCTTCTCTTCTCTTCGTCGGCTCAATGCATATAAATACACAATGATACGAATGAAAGAATGGGGGACATTATGGATATGGATAATATGAATGGCATGGAAAGAAGGAAGAAGGAAAAAACATAACGATATGACACGATACAATGTGCTAAGGATTGGATATGGGAGGGGATAACGCTCCTTTAAGAGATTACTTTGGAAAGCGGACGAGAAGAAAAATGAATGGAATCGAGGGGTTTTAGGGGGTAATGATTAATTTATTTGTAGATATTATAATTCTATTCTATTCATCCTATCTTGTTTTATTCTATCCTCTTCTATCCTATCTCACCTCATCTCATTGTACCCCCCTCCCCTCAAAATAATATCCACCACAGTCTATCTACTCATTCACTCTATGAATATTCCAACCCGCACTCTAGCCAACCATCAAATTTATCAAAGTTGTTCAGTGGTTGATATAGAGTATATTTGTATGTACGCTTCTTCAATTTTGAGATTTGAATTTCGAGTTTGAGGATTGAGGATTGAGGATTGAGGTTCGAGGTTCGGGATTCATATATTTCGTATATATCACCAAGTTACGTACTCTTACTCTTACTCTTATACTATGTTATAGCAATTGTTTGAGATGAAATTAGGGGGTTCAAAATTTTAATGCGTATGTACAATAAGTTATTTATCTATTTATTTATTCAAATTGTATTGTGTTGTGTTGTATTGTATTATATCCAAGTTGACGAAAAATCACAAGTACTTCATTCCTTTACTGTTCACGCGTATTCACTCGTAGCTCGAACTCTTCGCTTCCCCTAATGCAGAATTATATCATGTAATCAAATTCGAATATTCGGCATGTTTTTTTTTTTTTTTTTTTTTTTGATTATTGGATTGGGGTTTGTGTTGTTGAATACGCTGGTTTCTGTCTTCTTTTCATAGGGTATGCTATTTTATGTGAAGGGGGTAGTGGAGTGGAGAATGGCTGGGCTTGGTTTGTATGATGGATGTTGGGGTTGGAGAGGTGGAGTTTTGTGTATATATGTGGTATTATAGATGTGTAATGGGTATGCAATAATAACAGTAATAGTGATAGTGATATTGAGAGGATTCAATATCAATCTTGTCGTCGTGTGGTGATGACATGGGTTTCTTTCTCTGAGGATTCGTGTTGGTTTGTTGTATGTGTATGGGGTATGGTATGTCGAGATGGAATTTATATGCTATGATGTGGTCGGTATGGTGGCTGGTATACCGTCCAAGGTGAATAATGGATAGGAGGGTTGTGATCGTTTGTAACTGATCTTTTGGTATAGAATGTGGGATAGGATGGATGGGTGAATGGGTGAATAAAATAGGAAGTTTCTCAATGTGTCTATAGTGTGAGTAAACAGAACACGTATCTTCAAAATCCATTCATAGATAAATCTATTCACAATGACCGTTACATAAGGATGTCCATATCATATCATATCATATCACATCACATCATTCAATGTACGTTGTCTCTCACTCACATATATCCATGAGGCTTAAAAGTCTAAATCGGAATCCGGGTCAAGAATCGTGCGGGGTTGCATCTTGATTCCTCTCTTTCTTAATATAAATGCGGCACGTGTGGATCGGATCAACTCCTGGTCTAGAACTTGTGGGATGGGAGTCGATCGATGATGTATCAAGGACGTTATGTGGTGACTTGGGTCTCAGCTAGTATTTGTAGTCGATAAGTATAAGTACGATGGATGTGGTGCATTCAAGCGATTCAAGTGTGTATCAGAACTACGAGCATGTCTGGGTGATAAAGTTGGAGGGTACGTTCTTATGCAGAGAAGTGGGGATGAGATATTCTCGTGTAGGACAAGCACGAACTTAACGCGTAAATAGAAAGCACGGATGGTAAGTGTGAGGGTGAGTATGAGGGTGAATTATACTCGAGTAGGTATAAGTGGATAATATATATATATATGTAATAAATGAAATAAGTCGGCGTTTTAAGTTGGATATAATGAATGTACCAACTAGACATAAGAAGTAGAAATGCTTATTGGCAATTAGAGATAGAGCCAAGAAGAAGAAATCATTCTGACAGATAGATGGTGAGTTGAGAAGACTTGGTTCTTATGTAATCACTCCAGTATATGGAAAGGTGACGTTTGGACTAATAAGTGATATCACCATGTGCAGAAGAGTAAAGTCAGGAATGACTCCTCTTTGGTATGCAAGCGGTCTAGAGGATCTAGTGGCGGACGGTAGTATTGTAGTATTGTAGTATCAAAGTGTCATAGTATCATAGTATCATAGTATCAAAGTGCAGTATCAGTTGAATCTCTGCAACCATGGGGGCCAGCCCCCAAACCCCCATAGCTCGCTGCGCTCGAAGATGTAAAATATAATATTGTCATCGTCATATCATTTAGACAGATGGCAAGGACAGAAAGCTTACTTTAGTATCGTCGAGCACGCCTGGGCACTCCTGGACACTGTCTTCCATGATCGATAGTCAATTTTATGGAGAAGGAGAAAAGGACGGACTCCCCAAAAAGTGTACCGATTGTTTTCCAGGCATTTTCAACCAATCATATAACGGAATTGCTCGATTCACTCACTCACTTAGTCGCTCTAGAAATGTAAAATGTAAAATGTAAAATGTAAAATGTAAAATGTAAAATGTAAAATGTAAAATGTAAAATGTAAAATGTAAAATGTAAATGTAAAATGTAAATGTAAAAAACACTACCAAACTACCACTTTTCGTGCCCAAAGAGATAGTAAAATGTCCTTGCTTGTTTATATAAATACACACACACATACGCACACTCGTATATTCTCATATCCTCATACACGCACATACACATATATTCTCATACTCTCATACATACACACATACACACACACACAACACACACACAATACTACCTTACTACCTCTGCCAAATATTATAAGTTAATTTCAAACGGTTTCCTTTTCCTCCTCTCCCTCTCCCTCTCTCCAAGAAAACTGCCCATAAATTCCCCAAAGAATTCTGCACCAATTAATAATAAATTTCCGCATTCAAATCCCAATCTCCCAGTCCCTTAAACAAGGACGCGACTTCCGCGTGACGGGTCCACACCATACGGAGAGAGGCGATTTGATGGTATTGCATTACATGCATTGCATGATTATTGAAGGAAGGAGAACCGCAAAGAAAAAATTGTTTCTTTTCAACAAATACATTGCAATTCATTCCATCTCAATCCAATAATCTCATCACGACGTCTCAATAAAGTCCATCCATTTGCTGTTTGCCAATTGCTGCGATTGCTGTTCAAATCAATCAATCATCATTTCGTGGTCCTTTTTGCCCGTGGTAAGTTATTTCATTATATCATCGGTCGCATCGTTGCATCCTTCCCTTCCCTTCCCTTCCCCTCCCCTCATTGTAGGTACCAACTCTTTGACACTTTGGTCGCAAGGGTTACTGCACCTCTTCCCCCCTCCATCGACGCCTCCAGTTCCTCGACGGCACAATACTCATTGTTCTTTGTACTTGTTCGCAGCCATCTCCAGCCATCCCGAACCAAACCACTTCTTATGCGCAATAATCACCGGGTCAACGCTGTCGCAAAAAAATATGCATCCCAAAATGCCAACCACCGCTAAAAGACCCTATCGTCGAGACTCAATGAGGGAGGAGGTAGATATTCCCGACTCCTCACCTTCGCGCCCTCCGAAGAGAAGAAAGAGGGTAAGTCAATTTTCATCATGGCGCATATGCCATTCCCACTAACAAGAGATGTAGGCTTCAGAACCCAAGCCCAGACCCAAATCCAAACATCCAACCGCAAATCAACAACCAGCCGTGCCCGAGATGGAAAGCCAGGAAGAGATTATTTTTAAGCTCAAAAAACATTTGGGATTGCCTGGTGTCGTACAAGTTCTCGAAGACCACGCGGATGATAAATATGAGCAAGAATACGGAGGAGGAGTTCAAGCTTTCGCAAAGTTGGCTGGAAAGGGTTGGACTTATTACGTCAAGGATCAGGAGGTTCAGATTGGGCGCAACCCGAACGAGGGTCAAGAAGAAGCTCCAGGAGCTGCTGCTGAGGTCGATATCGATCTGGGGCCAAACAAGATGATTTCGCGACAACATGCCAGAATATTCTTCGACGACGGATGGCGATTTCAAGTCAACAGCCGCAACGGAGCCAAAGTCAACCATACGACGTTTCACCGCAATCATGGGCCAAAAGAGCTACATAGTGGAAATGTAATCAATATCTCGGGCATCGAGATGATATTCGTTTTACCCGGTGGCCCCTTTGAGGTTGATCCGGAATACCTGCGAAAAATTGAGAGTGCCGTGGACGATGTAGAGGAAGCCGACGAAGTAGAGGACGCGGAGGAGGCGGAGGATGTAGAAGATGTTGAGAGATATAGCGAGGAACCTCATGATGTTCCTTTGCCTCCTTCAACTAATGGAGCCCGAGTTCAGAACGGAGTCCCACAAGCGATTGCTCCAGCGCCAGCTAATTGGCAACGCGCTGCTACTCCTCGTACTTCTCTTAAAGTACCAAGTTCTGCCAAGAGACCCCATACGAGTTATTCGGCGGGCGGTACAATGATTATGAATGACTCTGAAAATGTCGACCTCAGTCTTGATTCTAATCACCATATCAAGCCTGGTTACAGTTATGCGCAAATGATTGCGCAGGTAATTTTTGAAGCTCCAAATCAAATGTTGTTATTGAATGGTATCTACCAAGCCATCATGGCCAAATACGCTTATTACAGATTTCAAGCACCCGGCGGCTGGCAAGTAAGTTATCTCTTTCATCCTGTGATTGGATCCAAGCTAACGAGGGAAAAAGAATTCGATCCGTCACAACTTGTCACTTAACCAAAATTACGACAAGATACCACGTGGAAAGGATGAGCCTGGAAAAGGTAAGAAGTGGTTTATCAAGCCTGCGTGCTATGATACAATTGCAGCACTCGCACAATCCGCTCCTGGCAGAGGTGGTGGTCACCGAGGATCTTCACAGCCAGCATCACCAATTACCACTGCCGATCGAGGGTTTGATGATGAATCCAGTCCGGACTCTGTCAGTAGAAAAAGGAAATCTCCAGCTTCACGCTCACCACGTATGAGACCACACCAAACTAACAGACTGCAATTCACCCCCGAACGTGCCCCCCGGATCCAAAGCTTACAGCATGATTTCCCCGGCGATGGAAGCCCACTACCTCGACATCATCGACGAGCTCAGAAGAACGCCCCTGGATTTTCTGACAATCTGCCCAACTCTCCACCCACCCTCTCATCTTCTTATCAACAAGATGATGGTAACACATTTGTCACGCCAGCTCCCCATCGTGTTTATCCTCATTTGGCACCGCCAAGCACTGCGCAGCGACCAAGTCAACACATGCCAACTAGCTCCCCTGCTCCATTTTGGACATTCGCTGACGGTACTCCTCAACATGGATATCGTGGTTACGACAACAGTCCTATCAAGGGGTTTCAACCTAGCGCCCTTCCCGATAGCAGTCCGCCCCCAATGCGACGGGCTTCGGCTATGAGTCCCACCAAAAATGCAGTTATCGGCAAACTTCAGATGCCAGATGTCGATGAGGTCGAAGAAGAAGAGGAAGAAGAAGAAAAAGGTTTTGATCTTACAAAGTTGGTATCTCCGTTTTCCTATTTGCGAAATATGTATTGACAATTTGATTAGGGGTTTCCAAAGTATTTCTCAATTCCATCTCGAGGGCGTTTCCAAACTTACTGCGACACCTGTATCGGGCTCTCTTGCGGCTCGCATTTGAATTGCCTCGTCGATATAGATTGTGTTTGCAATTTTTGATTTTGTCTTCTTTTAACCTCTGTGGAATGTGAGAGTCCACCCTACCTACTTGCTTTATTTGTAAGCATATCACTACTATATCGACGATTATGCTTCCTGGGCACTCCACCAACTCACTCTCACCTACTCATTTATATTTACATCAAATCATAATGCGGCGTTATGCAAAGGAGGTTATCGGATTGGAAGGTTATTTGATCATGTTACATTTTCCCCACGAGTCTTATATGTTAAAGGTTGGGAGTATGGGTTATACTTTTTGTTATGTACATTTATTGGTGGGACTAGGATCGGTGTTTAATTAAAATGGGACAGAATGGGACAGAAAGGGAAAGAATGGGAAGGAATGGAAAGAGGATGGGGAATAGGGAGACTTGCATTTGATATTTGGTTTTTACGATGGATGGGTGGTAAACTTTAGATATGGCCGGTTATGATTCAATGGTTATGATGAGTGGATACGAACTCATATGGGAGGAGGACAATGGATCACTGGTACCGCATGGCTTTTATTTTGCTTTTTGGGATTACATGTATATAGGAAGGTGTATAGGATTGAAGCTATTGCTATTAGTTAGGCTTTGATATCGAATTTTCTTGGAACTTTTGTAAGAATGTTGAAGAAGAAAATGAGCATGGGGAAGGGTGTGATATGATGTGCGTATGGTATGGTATGGTATGGTATGGTATGGTATGGTATGGTGTAATCTATAATGAATGATCTTTTTTGTATATTTTGTATCGAATCTTTTGGACAATCTGTTGATTGCAATCGCACAAATGATGTTTTTGTGGAGAATTAGCTTCTTGATTGTTGATTGTTTGGTAAGGGATGGAGGAATGGAGGGATAAAAGAAGAAGGGAAGGGGAAGGGGAAGGGGAAAGGGGGTGGTGAAATTGAAGAGAGAGGGAGATGAGATCGAAGTATTGAACACAAGAGGTTGTGAGATGGATGGGTAGGTAGGTAGGTAGGTGGGTATTTGATGAATTTTGAAATCGAGGAAAATACTAGAGATGCTATAAATATATATATGTGCACATGCTACCGAGAATGATGGGTAGAAGACTTTATTTACAATCATGCGTATGCCTCTCTCTCTCTCCCCTACTCATTTCGATACTGGACTTTATGGAAGCAAGGGAAATTTTGAATCTTGGCCTTTTTTGCAATTCTCGTGTTGCGAAATTCTCCTAAGATAGGCTCATATAATTATTGTGATACCAAAACGCCCTTTTTACAAATCCATAAACTCCATCCTTCCTAACAAAGATTGACTTTTCATGACGTGCTTCTTGATAAGTCCTTGTAACATTGCTGATCCAGGTATTGGCGATTCGAAGGAGGTCAGATGGAATAATCTTGTTGTTTCCAAACCAGCTTCTGATGGCCAGCCGCAAGCCACATAAAGCATCAATCTCAAAACCGGGTGTTTCCACAATCCCCTTAATCATCCATCTCCATATCATCAGCCTCTTCAACACCACCATCAACCAATTCCTTGAGCCTGATCTTCTGCTTTCCAAACACACTTCTTTGCTCTCTCTCCAAATCCAACTCGTTGACCTCTTCTCCCAACTCCTCGAGTCTCTTCTTCTCGCTGCCGCGCATCTTGGGTAGCAAGTGCTCGTTCTCTGCAACCAATTTTCGGTTGGCTTCTCTTTGTCTGGCCACATTGCCTTCCATACGCTTCTTGTAGAAGACACGTTCGCGACGAGCCCGGATTTCAGATACACGTTGCATGGCTTTGAGAGTGGTGGCGATGTGCTCACGGTTGTAACGGACGGGAACGTTGCGGCGGGCGGAGAAGTTGAGGGTGCTGTCGACGACCATTTCTTTGCCCGCGGCTTTGCGGAATGCTTTGGTCCATTTGAGTTTACGGGGGTTACGCTTCATCTTGAACTAGAAAGGGGAGAATGTTAGTCGGGGCTTGAGAATTGAGCATTGCAGAAAAAGTTGCAATGGTGAGATGGGGGTCTATGGCGTTCTGGATTGGAGAGAGATGCATGTAGTTTAGACGTACGTTCTTGTGGCATTTACTGCGGCAGAATCTAAAGGTTCGCGCATCGTTACGAACGAACGTTATGCCCTTACTTGGATAGCAGGGCTGCGAGCAAAAGTAACAGGTTTCGATTCTATTGATGAATTAGCAAAGGTAGAGATTGCGATAGATGGTTTTATCGTCAAGAAGATTGCAAGTGCGATTGGAATCTTGAAACTCCAAGAATTGCGGAAAGAGACTTGATGTAAAAGATGGACGGGAATGTTTCTTACCTCATGTTGGCGGTGTTTGCTTCTGAACCAGCTTGTCGTTGTGCTGGATTGTCGATGGATAAGTATGGACTTCAGAAATTTTGGAGGAATGTCCGACTTTTTTCACTAGCGCCATCCGATAAGATAGCGATGGCACGTGCTTACCATTTGAGATTCTCTCAAACAATTATCCCCTGTTTGTCTCTGTTGATTTTATTATTTTTTTCATATCGAAGAGGGTTTTCAATTTCTTCTCCTACGATGAGGATATAGCCGGCTTCATCAATGATCTCAATCTATTGTTGATGTGATAATCTCTTACATTCATCAAGTCCCTCTTGTGACCAATTACAAGCGCGAGAAATCTGTACTTTGATATTTTCCATCAATAATCTTTAAGCTCGACACCTCAACATTTACAGATACAATGTCGCTCTATTATGAGGCAGCTGAAGTTCTAGCTGCTCCTACTAATCAAGGTGGTAGTCTAAGATCAAGAATTTTTAGCAAGAAAGATTTAAAATCACAGCCAGCTCAAATCTATGCTCTGGCGATAGAGACGTGTAAATGGAGTCCTGTGTTGAAGGATGTAATCGAAAATGCGGATTTATTGCGTTTAGAGCGAAAGGTCAGTATTGCGATAGCTGGAAACTTCGAAATAGTAGCTAATGTCATTTATAGCTAACTCCAACGTTGTCTCTTCTTCTTGTCCATGACTTACTCTTGGCAAAGAGAGGAATTGCTCTCCCAGCTACTCATGGTTTACGAGCCTCAATTGAGCGGCATAAGGGGAGATTGCAAGCCGAGTTGACCAAGGCAAGACTTCGGAGGAAGATGAGCACCATGGAAGCTCTAAAAGCCTACGTCGAGACAGGTCAGGAGAATGCCACTGATACATCTGAAGCACCCTACCCTCGTTGGATTCGTATCAATACTTTAAAGACTACTCTTGAAGATCAACTCGAATCTACTTTTACTGGATTTGAACGTGCAGCGACAATTGATGCTGTTAGACATCGTGGGTCTAAACGCTTATATATCGATGTTCATATTCCAAATCTTATTGCTGTATCTCCAAATATTGATCTTTCAAAAAGTGTAGCATACAAGTCCGGAGAAATTATCTTCCAGGACAAAGCGTCATGCTTTCCAGCATATCTTCTTGATCCTCTGGCTGAAGATGGTGATATTATCGACTCTTGCTCAGCACCTGGTAACAAGACCACTCATATTGGGGCTATTTTAGTTGATCGACTTCCTGAACCGGACGAATCTACTCAAGTTATTCACGCATTTGAGAAGAACAAAGGGAGAGCTGAAACTTTGGAAAAAATGGTCAACTTGGCAGGGTCAAACACGTTTACAGCACTTCATCCTGGATATGACTTCTTGAAGACTGACCCAAATTCTGGCACGTACAAGAATGTTGGTGCTTTATTGTTGGATCCCAGTTGCTCGGGAAGTGGAATTGTTGGTCGGGATGATATGCCCGAACTACATCTACCAGGTATCAAAGAAATTGTTGCCAAACCTTCTAGAAATAAAAAGAAGCCGAAGAAGGCAGCGGAGCCCGTGGAAACAAGTAAGAAGGAGACGAACAAGAAACGAAAGCGCGAGGATGATGGAGATGCATTAGAAGTAATGGTTGATGACGATGGAGTCGTTACTGCTGTCGATAGCGATGCCGAACTCAAAGCTAGGTTAACTGCCCTTGCAGAATTTCAGCTGGAACTTCTTCTTCATGCATTCAAGTATCCTGCTGCTCGAAAGATCACCTACTCTACTTGTTCAATTCATGCTGAAGAAAACGAATCTGTTGTTCAAAAGGCTTTGGCTTCTGATATTGCAAAAGAAAAGGGTTGGAAGATTCTTCGTCGTGATAATCAAATTCGGGGTATGAGAGAATGGGCAGTTCGAGGCTCTATAGAAGCATGCGATGGCGATGAAGTGGTTGCAGAAGGATGTATTCGAGCCAACAAAGGAGATGAGCATGCTACTATGGGATTCTTCCTGGCAGGATTCGTGAGAGATCAAACATCAACGGTTGATCCTGAAGCCGGGCTCCTGAGAGATGAACGTGGGCATCTCGTACGCGATTTAATGGGATTCCCAGTCAGAAAAGATCAGGAAGATGCAGAGGAAATAAACATCGATGCCCAAATGGCAGCCGAGGAAGCTCAAGGATTCTCACCAGAAGAAGATGATGAATGGGGTGGCTTTGAGGAAGAGGCTGCACCGGTAGTTCAGGAGAAAAAGGAGGTGCATGCCGTTATTAAGAAGAAGGAAAAAGCCCAGGTCAACAAACATGCCCATGATGCGATTAAGAAACGTGTCAATATGAGTGTAAAGGACAAGAAACGGCAGAAAACAAAACGATAATGTAAAACCTATTAGCAGGGGTGTTGTATATTGAAATAGAATGATGTTGTGGAATGCCTCTCATCACCGATATTAACCAGATGATACTGATGAAGATGGAATTTTGCCGTTTTACATTAACTTCATTCGTATGGCAAGAGCTCGGGATTCTAACCTTGAATATCGACAATTCCTCCGGTACGGGCACGGAACAGTACCCAAAAGCCCGGTTTCTTCAAGATATTTGGTACATTTTGGAAATAAGCATGGCGATAATTATTACATCCGTTACCGCCAAGATTCGTTCGGTTATGACGGCATCTATTAGACTAGGATCTATCATAACACCATATATCAATGCACGGAGTGAGCTCGAGGAAGGTCGAAAGATCCTTTTATTAGCTATAGTCATCATGTACTTCTATTAGCCTATAGTCGAAAATACATCAAATTTAATAAAAACACTTTCAATTTATTTGTAATTCTATAAACCTTTCTAGCATCTTTTTTAAAATATTTTGATTGTTTTTAATAGGAATTTTATAAAAGTAAGAGGATTTAATTTCTAAATTTGTATTTGATAAAAGTTATTAGTTTAAAGTTGAGATTTTAAAAGTTTCTTAGAAATTAAGAAATTTATTAATGGAATAAACGAAAATTAGAGGTTTTATTATTTTATTATTTTCAACTATATAAATTATAATAGATTTTTTTAATAAATAAAATTTAAATATATAGATTCTCTAATATATAATAAAATATTAACTAAAATTCATTTGATTTTAAAAGCATTTAATAGGAAATATATTCAATTGAAAATATAGCGAAATGACTATTCTTGATGTGATTTTAGAGAATGATTAATATAAGTGGTCTGATACCCAGTGGGATGATTCTACTAGGTAGGATGAAAGAGAGTTAAAGTATATCACGGTTAATCAGCGTAGGGATTGAAGAGGTACGCAATACCAGGCCACGAGCCGCTATCTCGTATATAAATATCAAATAGTTATAGAGTTTTTATATTTTAGAATAGAAGAATGAAAAGTCTTTGTATCAATTGAGACGTAGTTAATTCATTACTATTATCTACTCTATCTTATTTGGAGATTTTGATTTATAAATCTATTTATAAAATTAAATTTTTCTTTCTTCTTATTTTAATAAATAATATCAACTTATAAAGATATATATAAGATAAGTTATATTGTATTATCTTTTTTTTAAAAAAATTATAAGAATGTTGATATCTTTATTGAATATAAAGATTAGTTTATTATTTATTTATTTTATAATAATAAATTAATTAATATCTACTATCGTCTATTACTAATCCGTTATAATAAAATGATCTTTATATTTTTTGAATCTAAATTTAATCAAAACTTTATAACAGTATAAAAAATTTATAAAAAAAATTATAGTGAATATAAGTTTCAATTATTAAAAGAGTTAATTCAAGGTATATTAAGACGAATAAAAAAAGTTATTTAAATTAATAGATTATTTATATCATATTAATATAGATATAAAATAAATGAATGATGAGAAAATACCGATTTATTCTACTAGTAGAAAAAAGCGGTTTGATTACTTATTCTATATATGTCACGGAGAATTAAGCCTATATAAACCCAATTAGCCTAAGGCTATTGGTGGCGTCACTTTTAGCGTGACAATATACCTTTATAGGCTGGCTGTTCTTGATCCACTAAAGGGCGCGTTCTTTATCAAGCTTCATGACATACCGGGAACAAATTCCCCCGAATGTGTACATTTTCGATGTATGCAATGCATAACGTGAATTGATCAGCATAACGTGCATAAATACTCAGATATCTACTCGTCGGATGTTCAACAAGCGGTCGTGATGGGGTGAACAGAAAGGTGCTGTCCAAATTGGATTTCAAATCCCGTCATGTTGCGGATAATATATAATCTAGGCTACACGCCGCAAAATATTTTTGAGCATATTCAATCTCGCATTTCGGTGTTCGACTACTACTTCGGCAAGGTTGCATTTAGCCATATGTACCTACCTCGCTACCTTTCCAAAGTCAAATAAGTCCGTAAAAACATCATGGTTCAAACTTCACACTCTGGTTCTTCAATTACAATTAATATGGATAGAGATTTGGAAGAACAGAAATATGTCCAAAAAAAGGCTAGGCATTGGGAGTTGGTTTTCGATCAGATACATGTCACGCCCGAAGTACTCAATTACCCGTACAAAGGATCTGGGACGGAACAGGATCCTTATGTGGTGGAATTTATCCCAGGCGATCGCAGAAATCCAATGAATTTTCCGATGTTTAAGAAATGGACTATTACGATACTTCTCGCCTTTGTGAGCTCTCCCCCCCTTTTCCATTAAGGTTTCGGTTATTATTCTCCGAATTTTGTGCCGTGTAACGAAGGAGGGCGAGACACACATATTTCTCTTACCCACATACTAATTGTTGGTGAAGGCGACGTTAGCAGTATCTTTTGTGTCCTCGGCATATTCAGGTGGTGTTAGAGAGATCATCGAGACTTTCAATGTCAGTTCGGAAGTCGTCACTTTAGGAGTCTCGCTTTTCGTCTTAGGTTTTGCTATCGGTCCACTTATATGGGCGCCCTTGTCAGAATTATATGGTCGACAGGTCCTTTTCTGTGGTACTTATGCTATGCTTACTATCTTCAATGCTGGGGCTGCTGGAGCACAAAATATGCAGACGCTCTTGATCATGCGATTCATCGCAGGATCTTTTGGTAGTTCCCCTCTCACCAATGCCGGTGGAGTCATTGCCGACATGTTCTCTGCTTCTCATCGAGGAGCCGCTATGAGTATCTTTGCTGCAGCACCATTTCTAGGCCCTGTAATTGGACCAATTGTAGGCGGCTTCTTGGGAGAAACAGAAGGCTGGAGATGGGTCGAGTAAGTTGCATTGCTTAAATCACTATTCATACTATGACCCTAACACTATCAATAGGGGACTCATGGCCATATTTACCGGAGTAGTCTGGATCATTGGCTCGCTCACCATTCCCGAAACTTATTCTCCAGTCATCCTTCGTCGCCGAGCAAACAAGATGTCCTCCATGACCGGAAAAGTTTACAAATCCAGGGCGGAAGTCGAAAGGGGCTCTAAATCTATATCGGCAGAATTCAAAACGGCACTCTCGAGACCTTGGATTTTGTTGTTTACAGAACCTATCGTGCTCTTGTTGAGTTTGTACATGGCAATCGTATACGGAACTCTATACATGATGTTCGGAGCATTCCCAATTGTCTTCCAGACTGGGCGCGGATGGAGTGCTGGTATTGGTGGATTGGCTTTCTGCGGTGTTGCAGTCGGAATGATATCTGCAGTCTTTTACTCACTGTGGGACAACAAACGATATAACGCTACAGCTGCTAGGCATAACAATGCTGCTCCGCCTGAAGCTCGACTTCCACCTGCCCTCGTCGGAAGCATATGCTTACCTGTTGGCCTTTTTTGGTTCGCATGGACAAACTCCCCAAGTATACATTGGATTGTTAGTATCATAGGCACTGCTCCTTTTGGTTTTGGGATGGTACTGGTGTTCTTGAGTGTCATGAACTATTTGATTGATGCGTATGTTCTTTACGCCGCTTCCGTTTTGGCGGCCAACAGTGTTCTTCGCTCCTTGTTTGGTGCAGCATTCCCACTCTTTACCAGTTGTAAGTATTATCTAAATCCCGTGGCTGTGTCAAACAGATAACTAACTGTATGATTAGATATGTACAAAAACCTTGGCATTCATTGGGCAAGTTCAATTCCAGCTTTCCTCGCACTGGCCTGTGTACCATTTCCATTCTTGTTTTACAAGTATGGAGCATCCGTACGAATGAAGTGCAAGTTTGCGGCGGAAGCGGCGCGTGTATTGGCGGAGATAAGGGGAGCTTCTTCAAATGAAGATGAGGCCGAGCAGACAATAGAGGATATGGAGGAACGGGAGGCGAGAATGCAGAATGCTCATGGGGAGAGTGAGAAGAATGAAGTTCTTAACGATGGAGGGAAACGCGAACAGAAAACCAATGAATGAGAAAGAGGGTCCGATTTGATTTTTTCCTAGTTTAGCGACATAGCGACATAGCGACATAGCGGCAGAGGAGTTTTGATGAGTTTTAATGTGTTTACGTTTAGAATCATAATAAAAATTGGCATTTTGAAGGTGTTGGGAAGAGGGAAATACACGGTAATGTAGGATTTGGGTTTCGATTCCTTGTTTTAGATATCCCATGAAGCATATGATAGACGTTCGGCTTAGAAATACAAATTTAATGGTTCAGAGTGACAGTGTAAGGGAGTTACGAGTGATGATTTCGTTAAGATGATGTGGCTTTGAACTCCTCCCTGAGCCACATCCGGGCACGGGTCCACCAATGTTGCATCCCATCCTTTTCCAACCTTCAATATACATTCATCACAATGACAGTCGTACATGGCGTAAATCTCTGTTGAATTGACGTTGGCCGAAGACCTCCAAGCCGCCTCAGTTGGTGAGTCCAATGCTGGGTGCAATTTCGATTTTATATGATCCGATGCAAGTCTCGGCCGCTGTCAATAATGCTGCAAGGCACATTATTGCTGTATATTGTCGCCAGGCTCGGGCCGTCCATGCAATGCATACATTAATTTGGTCATTGTGTACCTGCGCCTATCACCAACTTTTGGCTACCCATAGCCACATCCATAGCTGGACAATTCCCATTGAATTCCCATCAATCGCGCCTAAGTTCCAGGTGGCATATCCTCCATGTGGTTTTGTTGGGGAGGAGGAATCTTGATATACCATTCCGCTGGGACATCACGCCGCGAAGCCGCATTATTGATTTGCTATCACACTCCTTATCTTGATTCATCCAAGATTATGGGGGACTGCCCCCAGATCCTCCGTACCGTTCTACTTGGTATTCTACCTTCGTTGTTCGGTACTGACGCGGTTTGTAATATTCACTTGATTCCTTAAGTTAGAAAAGATTCCATGATCATATCTACATCATGTAGACCCTTTTCAATTTCGTATTGCATACCTTAGTCGTTGCACTCTTGAAATCTATTCAATAATCATTCTCAACCATGCTTTCAATCCTCCCAGATGGCGTGTCCAACTTGGAGGCAACTATTTCATTCTTGATCATAGACACAATAGCTCTCATTCTACGCGTCATTTCCAGAATACAGACAAAGAGCACGACGACGACTGGGCAATTCATCCGCTACGATGACTGGTGGCTTCTTGCAGCTTATTTGATGTTTGCTTCGCATTGTATTTTGATAGTTTGCGGCGAGTACATACAATCGCCAAAGCAGATGCTTTATAGTAATGTAACAAACAGACATCACGAAGATATCAGGTACCCTCGAACCATTTTTAGTCGTGGATTCAGATCATCGATTAAAAATGCTCCAGGTAGAGTCCCATAATGATCTGTATTCTGTGGTAATGCTTAGCTAATACTCATATAGTTGCTATGGATTGGTAGCATTCACTTCCCCTTCATCATCACGGCCGTTAAAATCTCAATATTATGCATGTATCGCTCTCTATTCAAAACAACCCCAAACCTCATTCGATGTGTGGATATAACAATGGGTTTATGCACAATATGGTTCATAATCGCTGTATGCTTGACGATATTCGGATGTACACCTATCAGAGCAGCATATAATATAGCCCTTAGACTCGAACCCACCACGCATTGCATTCCGTACGGAGAGATAGTTCTTGGCTTCGAACTTCCCCATGCAATCTTGGATGTTATCATTCTTGCCCTTCCTTTTTTTGTCATCAGAGATCTCCATGTACCTGCACGGAAGAAGGTTCTTTTGTTCTTGGTTTTCTGGTTTGGTGGGTTGTAAGTCATGTCGTCCTTTCATCGATGTGATTGATATGTCATTAACTAGCTTGCAGCGTTATTGTGACATGCATACTACGTATAGCATACTCATATCAGCCTCATGATCCAGAGCATTGTAAGAAATATGAGATCATTTCGTTCTGAAAGTTACTAAAGTCTATATAGTTTCTGGATTCTCTACTGCGAATGAATGGTTGATGATTGAGGAAGGGAGCGCTATTTTAGGGGCCTGTGTCCCAACATGTATGTTTGCACGATTTCGTTTTTCGATCTAAACTTCTTTGTCTTTATTTTGCACTTCTTCTTCATTTCCTACAGCTACTTCAATGCTACCATTTTCTTTAATTCTCCAAACTCTTTTTGTCTTGAGTAATTACTGACTCCTCCATTTTTTAGTTCGACCCATATTAAAAACGTATTTTAAGCTTCCAAAATCTATCAATGACTGGTTCTCTTCGACACTGGGAGCCTCAACGTCAGCAAGCAAGCTTTCCAAAAGTCATTCGAAAATTAAAATTCAACCAAATCAATTCAACGATCGACCTGGACCTTCGTATCAATTGAAAAAGCTATCTACAGCCCACCTTGAACGTGGAAGAGAATGGCAGAATCAGGGCCTCGACACGGAGTCGGATGAAAGTCCACTGGTTGACAATAGGATTTGGGTCACAAGGCATATTACAATTACGAAATAGAAGATTGATCAAGCATTAGATTTTGTCAACAATATTATAGTTCCATTATTTGCCTTGCTCCATAGCTTACTACCTACTTACAATTATTCCTCACCTGCTCGAGATAAGTGTTTGTCAGAGCTAGAATGGAAATCATTCCATTCGTTGTATGTATACACGCAGGAATATCCTTCACTTGGTCCGAGTGGATCGATCATCTTCTTGCTGCAAAAAACTAGGTCTAGTCTCGCCTTATTCCTAGAGTTTTGAAATATCTAACTCGGCTTCATTCTCTACAAGTCTCTCGTTCTGCAGTAGACTGGTTCGAATGACTTGCTAAAAATGCATCATGTATCTTACCTAGGTACGATGAAATAGACTTCTGATTGATGCTAAGTACTATAGACTATTATCTGCAAGTCCTTGAATTATATTCTCCGAGAGTTTTAGGAAAGTGAATGGTCGTATCAAAGAAGTTGATAATTTTAAGTTGGAAGTATCTGTTGATAGCCATGTTGGTTGGATGTCATCTCACCAGAAGGCTATATCAAAAACTCTTCATTGCAAAACAACAGTGTGGCTGTAAATTTTAAGCGTCATACTTGTTAATTAACATGTTGAGAACTCTCTTTACAACAAATTTCGGTCTGTTTAGAAATTGGTTGCTGATTCGGCCTCCAAAACCTTCAGTAAGGAATTGGCCCACCATCAATAGAGGTCCTCTCGCGGTCTACGAGACATCAACCTCATCTTTCCTTACTTATTCGGACGTCGAAAGGCATGTTGGAAGGTTATGCATTGCGAATCTACTTACGAAAATCATCAATCTAGTATCGATACTCGAGTATAATAATGACAGGACTGCCCGCAAAGCGAGAATCAGAAACAACATTCACATCCAATTTACTCAATCATCATTACTCCGACTATCTAGTGTTCAATTCATTATCTCGATTTTCAGTTTCCAGCATCCAGTGCTTCTTACTTCTTTCTTTCCTCAACAATTATACTGTAAAAATCGACAATATGTCACAGGAATCAACTGGCCGAAAGAAGACATCTAAGCCGGCATCTAAATCGACAACCAACCCAACAAAGCCGCCTCGAAAAAACAACAAGAAGCCTGATTTCCTAGAGTATCATGATGTAAATGGTGAACACAACCTCGATCATACAGTCACTGAGCAGAAATATTTTAAGAGCAAAGACAGAGCTCTCAGACAGGCTCATGAACCGAGAGCGCATAGTTCCGATTCCAGGGATAGGGAGAGATTTTCGGCATCGAAGAACACTTTAAAGGACAGCCGGGCAAAGGAAAAGGAGGAGCGGGGAAATAATAGAAGTTCAACCCCTCCCAGCTCTTATTGCAAAGATGATAGAGACCCAAACATGCGTGAAAGTGTTGAGGGAATATTTGGATTGCCGGAGGATGATTGGGGAAAACCTAGAAGAAGTGGAAGGCACCACAATTCTAGCGGCACAGACGGCACTTCTTCGCATAGAAGACGAGGTTAAATATCGTGTAAGAAAACACTATACAGAGGAGATTTGTGGGTTCATTGGGTATAGAGATGGTAGAGAAGGATGTATGGGGGAGGAGTTGGTGTCGTGCCGAATCTAAAAAGTTATCAAGCTCAAAAAGGATAAAGAAAAAAGACAAAAAAACGGATGGGCGAGAGGTGGGCATTGAAGATGGAGAGACAACCCAAAGCATTCACGGTCTGGTGGGGAGTCATGTGGAGATCATCATAGAGGCAGCAAACGCAAACAAAGTGCTGGCGATGGCACTTACTTGGGCGTGAATGGCTATGAGAGGATAGGATATGAGTGGCCGATGGATGGGCATTGAGCAGATGTATAGGCGTTTAGGAGTCTTCCTCTCTCTCTCTTTTGCTTGTCAATTAGCTTAGCATCAGCAATTAAGAGAAACGATCAAAATAAATAAATAAAGGGGTTTACAACAAATACTTGTCTCTGGATCGATCCCACGCTTCTTGATGAGTTAAACTGCACTCGTGAAATCTCGCAGTCTAGCAGATGTTTGGTTGCAACTTCAAATTGCAAGATGAGATTGATACCACACGATACAATATCGGCAGCATAGAGCACTTCGTTATATTCTTGGATAAGTCTACTGATTTTCTATCATTCCTTATATTTGAGGTGAGTAATTCGAGTCCCCCCCCCAATACTATCTTAATAGCTTGCTACAATAAGCTATCTATTCCTCTATACTCCTCGGGCTCTAGACCCTCACCAAAACTAGAATTAAATCCCCAATACAGGGATTATAACTATAACTACGTGACCCTTTTCCAATCTCTGGTTCGTTATATCCCTGAAAGAATCCATTGTTATATGAAAAATTAACTAAATCTACTGACCCTCTTTGTTATCATCACACATATAGATTTTGTTACATGCAACACACACACACACACACACACGTACATACATCCTCTTCTATCTTAAGGATTCGATCGTTTCTTCTCCAGAAACAGAGTTTAAATTAACTGACCCTATCTACATGATAACACGGCAATATACCTACGCATGAAACCCCCGATACTATTTTTTTTTGGCTTAGAATATCTAGTATTCCAATTTCAAGGACCTAGCGATAGATAATCTCGGGTATTGACTCCGTAATGGTAAGGCGCTAGCATGTATAAAAGAGCTACTCAGCTCAATCATCCAAGCCCAAATACCATAGATAGCGGAATAACCATACATTTACCATTCCTGAATCTCAACAGCATGATTACATTCGCAACGAAAACCTTACAAAATTGACCATCTAAAGCGTCAGAAAGCCCAATCGAAGAATTAGACAAAGCTAAGCATCTTATATCATATCTACTCCTCCAACGCATCTTATCCCAGCTCAGTCAAGTGTCAGAAGACGGCGTATCATTATCCAGAATCATCCCGATGCGGAGAGAAGCCGAATCAAGATTCCTGAGATAATGAATAATTAAGTAGAATAAGATAAAGATTTACTATTAACAATCTAGATTAGTAAATAACAATCTAGATGAGTAATCAAAAGGACCATGAGATACTAAAACCCTGAAGAGAAAGAGCAATAATAGAAGAGGAGAGGAGAGAAAAAAGGCAAAGCATACAAGAGCACAGACAAATAATTAGGAACATTGATTTAAAGGAGATGAAAGAGAATAACAGGCGCTGGGAGATGTATTTAGTTCTCGAAGCCGAGGTTGACGTCAACGTGGACTGACGAAGATGAGACTCAACATGAAGAGAACAGTAAGAAGGGAATATAGCGTTCTGAGAAATAGCAGCAACTAGAATCAAGTTCTCTCTAAGCTGAGGGAGTTAAGCTAGATTGATAGTAGTGAACAGCTGACGATACATTCGCAAACAACACGCACTGTTAAAAAGTTTGAAAGTAAAAAAAAGTATGCATTTAAACACCACAAAAACTCCATCGAATCAAAAGGCTCAGCATTAGATCTTCAATTACCGAAAAGAACTATATATCCGAGATTTAGTTAAGATGTTTTCAAAATCATGAATCTAATCATTCCCTCGTATACTCATCCGCAACTTCACAAACAGGAACATGTATTTCTCAATCAATCCCAAACGAAGTTTAAACCATCCCTAGTGCAAATCTCGCTTTAAGTTCTCCCATAGAACTAACACCCAACCAACAAAGACCAACAAACAGTCCCAAGGCTGATGCGGCGCTGTACATGCTGAAGTAAGATTTCTATATCTAGCACCAACGAAATTTACAGTAGCGTTTCAAGGCTGAACGTAGTATAATTTAATTCTGCGTGGAATGAAAGAATTGATAGGTTTACATTTATGATATTATGATAACTGTGTTGGTGTTGTAGCTTGTTATCATCGTTGGTGGCGCGGCATGAGTGGTTATTGGGGGCCAGAAATATGGGTTGTCTTCAGGGTCAGAGATTTTGAGATGATGTGATAAGAGGTGTTCTTCTATCATGTGAATGGGCTTACATTTTGCAGTGAGGTATATTTTGTAAATAACAAACACATAGGTTACTTCAACAGGATGCTCTTCGTCTCGATTGGAGGAAGTGGAAGATTCTCCTCCAACAGCAAAATTATGCCAATAGATCTTATGCAGAGTTTCCAATAGTCCAGGCTATTTTTCGACAATGAAACGCGAAAAATCCCTAGATCCAACAAATCTATTAAAAACAATCAAATATTTTAAGAATTTAAAGTCATTCCGAATGCCAGATCGCGTTGAAACATTTAAGCGTCAACTAAGCCCATTAGTCCGATTAGTTGAACACGCTGATGTAGTAGCGGCAACGGAAGTAATTACAACTAAAGACTGGCATCATGAGACACCCGTAATGCATTCCGCAGTCCCCGGCACTTGTCAATCCTCGGTAAATGCTGTCTGTACACGGCAGTTGAGGACCTTGGAGCGATCAACTGTCATGCCATCACAGATTTCAGCGCGGCTTTCCAGACTACCGGTATAGAAGCGCTGTTGTATGTCACTACGCGAGCTGATGCTTTTCAGCTTGATTGTTCAGCAATCATACCCTCTTTCCCTAAAAACATAAGCACCATAACGTAAAAGCAATCCGTTATCGTAAATATCATACCTGGGCCTCAGTGTGAAAGCGTCGACCTCATTTCGTGCCCCCGGCAACCTGCGCGTTTGATAAAGCCGCGGAGAAATTAATCGGCGCAGAATCGGGTTGTGCACGAGAACCATGTATCGCCATGTGAGGCAACATAATTTGGTAATGATTTTGCTCAGTGAGATACTTCTCAAAATGGGTTTTGTTTAATGCTATGCGGCTCAAGTGAGATTTGGAAATGAAGACTCAAAAAAATTACATGCATAGTCGGATAGTGTTTTCCCAACCAATTCAAGACAGGCATATGCTGAGATCACTCCCAAGAAAACCGATTTTCTTAAGTTGTGATCCAGACCGTGTTTTCCCCAACCTGTCATCACAACAGCCAGCCTTGTGTTCCGGACGCCACATTCAAACCAGGCTGCCTAAGCGCCGAGCTTGAATATCACCGAGTAGATTGTGACAACATATGTGATTGTGTTCACAGAGATATCCCACGACACAAATCATTGGAGAGCCACGAATGGATGGGCCTTCTGATAACGATAGCCATGTCTTACATTGGAACGTGGAGGGGTAAACCCGTTACACCGAGCCTTGTTGCAAGGGCAGGCAGAAATACTTCGTGCCGTGCAACCACGAATGGGCAAAATGTTATACGCACTGCAGTATACAATTTTACAGCGTGGCATTATGATTGTTCGTATTCAGGCAATAGATCCCTTGCGTCAAGACGCACAGCAACAACAGAATAGAAAACGAGATAAAATGGACACGAGAAGAGACAATGAAGAGAATGATGCTATTCCAGACTGTCTCGTGATTTCGTTGACGATGAATACCAACATTGTGATTATTGATGTTGTGTGATGATGAATTTTATTAGGATAAGTTTCAAACTTCTCAGTAGCGCTGTCTTATTTAGGATACGGATCAGATTGGCTTACACGCCCGGCTTGTGAGACCAGGGGGATAAACGTTGAGCAAGATTAAGTAAGGGCTGGGATTTTGATTTCAGCTACTTCTCGGAGTGGCTTGACAGGCGTACAATGTTCCAGAAAAGAGCAGGTGGGGATATTTCTGCAGCCTTCGTGATGTGCATTATTAAAAATAAAGTTTCGACTAGAGGACTTGAGAAGCATACCATGCTTGATATGTCGAGACATCAGTGTAAAGGAAAGATAATCGAAGAATCGTACTGTGTCATTGGTTCTCACACCCCACCACTACGGCTCGGCTGGAGGCATGCAATATTTTGACTTTGTATGCCCGCCGCTGCACGCCCAAAGAAGGCCAAGAAAGTGAATCTTACAGCAACATGGAAACAGACTATTTCCATCGATGATCACGCACTGGCTGTTTCAATGAAAAGGGGAATGACGTACATGAAAGTCTCAAGTAAATCGGTACTAATGATGTTGATCAGGTACTGACTCACAGAAATAGGAATGAGAATCTTTCAGGATGAACATGAGGGGTAATTCGAAGAGGCTCGTGACACGGCGACAGGTTCTTAGGTATCTTGATATGGGTCCTCGAGTACACATAGTGGGGACCATGGAGTGGGATGATAGGAAAGCATATTTTTCCTTCCTGCGCGTTTGACGCAATCGAATACTTGGGATCCTAGAGTTGATAGAGAGTCCTCTGACTTGGAAGTGGAGTCTGCACCGTAAAAGGCTCGAGAGTCGAGAGGATAAGAAAAGGTGGATATCAATCAACGTGATCTGAATTCGGGTAGCAATCTAAAAACAAACAGAGTCCCCGGATCAACGACGACCCCATGGCCATCGACTGTTAGTTAGAATGCTCCAGCTGGGGCCGATCAGGAGATGTGATCGATTCTATCGACTTGTCGAAAGAAATATCGTCATATCTTGGTATTCGCGGTTGGAGAGTAAATCGTCGTAGTGGAGTGACTTGCAAGGTGACGATGGATCTTGATATTTTGTGAATTGAATCCAAGGTTAGGAACGACTGTGATGTGTTGTTAAGTTGTTTGTTTGTTTGTGTGTATGGTATAAAGTAAAGGTGGCTGGAGACAATCAAAAATTACTGGATGAGAGCTTGTACACATATGAGATATAGGCCTGATATTGGCCACACAATGGATTTCTGCTTGGTTAAGCGATTGTTGTGGTCTAATGAAAGGCCCATGAACGCTGTAAAGCATGATAAGTATTGAATACGTGGTGCCAAAGGATTTTGGTTGAGCTAAACGATCAATGATCATATCACAATTGTACGGGGGAAAAGCTGGTATCTGGACATCGTTTGACATGACCGAGGTGTGTTGTTGAAGGATTGGAGGATTGGGGAATTAGAGAATACCCAGGCATGTAGTGTCCATGGCGAAAGATTGTCTTGGATTCCCCCGTGTTGTGACATGATTGTCTCTTGGAATGTTTGGATGAGAACCAGCAATTGGCAATTGACATTCGTATGCACTCGAGGAGTCGAGGTACTTCCTTCGTAATCGTAGCAGATTGTCACATATTGATAAATATCGATAAATACGACCTATGTGCCTATGTAGATTGTCTCAGGTTACCCCTCCTCCTTCTCATCCGACGTTCCGCCGTGGTCGACATCGTAGAGTCTTAGCAAGGTAGACTGTTAGACTTCAGGTATGGAGTCAAAATCTTTTCTTCAAGGGCGGGATGTCCGCTGTCAAGCGAACCTTCCTTTCCTTCCCTTTCACGTGAATCGCGATGTGGAAAGAGGAAAGAGAAAGTTCAGATGATCTCGCCAATGGAGTGAAACCCCAATTCTGTTTTCTCCACCGTAACCTTTCCTGCGCTGTACTTACTCGAGCCTGAGATTCTGCAATTGGCCTCAATGCTGCAACTGAAATTGGTAGTTTGACGAGTCTCAAACACGCCGTGTCAAGTCCCCAAGATAAGATCAAGCAAGTTCTTCTCGTCGAATGGTATCTGCGAATATGTGAGTGAAGGCGGGGAGGGGGGGTGGATATTCATCGGGATCGTTGGAACGGAGGGGTAAAAAAGCGTGTCCAAATGTATGATGCTTTTTGCCTGAAACAATAGCGATGGGGAGTCAGCTCAGATTGGATAGCGGGGCAACCGATACAGGACAAGGAAGTCCTCGCATCGCATTTGCATTGTCAACTGCAGGAGCACCATCGGACTTTCGAAAAATGTGCAGAAGTAACTGTCAGCAGAAAAATGTGGTGACTGGGATGATGGCGAATTTGTTGCGGATTGATAGGTGGACCTACCAGCTACGAGGGAAGTGTCCCTGAGCAAAGGTCATGAGCTCTGCGACCCCATTTTGGTAACAATTAACCCGCAATGCCCTGGTGCGGTTTAGTACGTGATGTATGTGCCTCTGATGTGCGGGAGATCTGTCGCCAAAGGCGGTACAGATATTGTTGATTGTCTGAAATCCTTTCGCAGATCCTGATAGGGTTTTCCATGTTTAGCTCGCTCGGCTTGCAACTTCTTTCGAGGTGAAGCTTCGGATATTTCTCTGTTTCCTGCTGTACCGTGGACTCTGTACGAGTGATCAATCAGTGGGGCATATGGAAACCAAGGGAAGAGAGCATCAATGATCGTTAAGACCTGCCAGACTAATGCTCGAGGTACATGAGTACATGCATGAGCGTGCATGAGAGTGCATGATGTGCTAGAAAAAGCGATTTTATCAATGGAAGTGGGAAGAAGAAGAGAGACGATTTGTCCTTTCGAGTACAGAATGGGGCAGATGAGGGCTATCTTTGCATGGGCGTCTGCATGATGATAATGACACAGCAGCAAATTGATAATCTGAGGTCTCGGCTCAGGAACACCTCTGCACCTCTAGATTCCGGAAACACTGACGATTTCTCACTTGGTAAGAAGAGAGATCATAAATGGACCATACAAATTTGACAGATGTTAATATGCCGGGACACAATAAGTTGGGCCTTGATGCAGGCGACGTTCTATTGGATCTCTCCATCCATTCAGGGCATCGGGAAAAGAGGGGGGAGGCAGTTGGTGGAAGGGTGTGCTGACAGTGACTTTGGTGCCTGTCTTTATCCGGTATATCTGACGTTAGCTATACCCCCCTCCCCCTTCTTCATATTCTGGAAATGTCGTTTTGCGGCTGCTCCAACAATCATCACAGTTGCATTCGGCGGTAAAAGAATTTTATAATTGGGAAGGCTCGGTAGGCAAAGCTGATGACTGAATTTTACATCGCTTAGCCGTAGCTTGGAAGAACCTAGCTGTGGACAAACCACTTCGTTAGTGACATTCGAGTTACTCGAGCGTGCAGTAGAAACGTGGTGGTCTCATGCACTATGAGTCCTTGATGGGACTGAGTTTGAAGCTTTTCATTGGTTCATCTATCACCAATGGACTGAAAGGTCTTTCGATCACGTCCTGCTTTCCTTCCGGAGTTGCCATCATTGTTTGTTTACTTGGTTTTGGGTGAGTGACTCTGAATGCGGCAATGGACTGATTTTTTAAGGCTGGTGATGGAGACAAATGCTTGCCTTTGAGCCACAATAAAGTGGAAATGTCACATATCCCGTATGAATACTTCGTAGATACCATCTCCATTTTGCCAACATAAGATGCCTGGTGGCCATGAGTCTCAGATGTTTTTCCTCACATGTCATCCAACCCAGCTGAATTGATACCAAACAATTACCTCTTTTGAGCCGATACTATACCCTACGAAGTTACACCATCCAAACCAGCTGTGCTGCATCCATTGCCCGCTCAACGACTGGGCTCCGCTTCTATTCGATCAGTATCATTGTGGCGCGTGTTGGTTTGCTAGATCTACCACCGCTATTGAGACGTCCTCGACTTTTTCCGCGGTGGGGACTCTGATATCTTCACGCCAGGCTCTACTTAACTCAGCTCCCTTCTCTGCCATTCGATCCAGAAAAGCTAGCCCAGGCCAGGCTTACCTCATTATTATCTCCAGGTCTCATACATACATATCATACAGGACCCAGTGTCGTATCGTATGGTTCCAATTCTCCCACTTGCATCACCCCATCATATTACCCCCATCAAATCGAGTCGAGCCGAGTCACTCGTCGTCATATTCACCTGTCTCTATACCAAGACCAAGGCAGCGAAGTCCATTTACCTGCTCTGGCCCATTGCCTATTGCCGTTGACGTTGATTTGAAGTTCTGGGACACTGGATGCTTCAGAGTTGCCAATCGAGTTAAATCGATCCGTCTGTCGACTATCGAACGGATACTCCCTTTTAGAGTTCGACTAATCATAAAATATCTAAGGCTATCGACTAATTCCAATTCTGACAAGCATAACTTGGAACGGCCTAACGCTTTTTCAATTACAGGATTGCAGCATTTTACCGAAACCTCGTTCTATCATTCGTGAATAGTTTCAGGGAGTGGATGCCCCGGCTGGGCCATTTCCTTCGCAAATCGTAATCGTCAGGACGACGATTCACCGCCTCGTTGCCCCCAGCTCGCCCTATATTCTTATTTGATACTCTGAGCCTACCTTTTACTGCGGTTGCCGTCCATACTGAGCCCGGTACCTTGACAGACAAATGATACTGTTTTACTAGAGAGACCGGATTTCTGGACCCATTCAACGCCGTTCCAGAGGATACGATACGTTCATTCGTGTTGTTCTTGCACTGCTTTGAGCCAGTCGAGCCAGGAAAGCGGAGTATTACTTAGCATTACCTCTTACTCTTGCCATTCCTAGCAACAAGGCGGGGACCGAATCCATCCACCAGGGCATTCTTTGGGAATCTATTCGAATCCTCAGTATTACTGCCATTCCCATATATCCTTCTTGAGTACCCATTGGAATCCTTTCTCCTCCTTTTCCGGTTCCTTCGTTTTGGTGTGTTTACTTTCTGCCTTGTGTATAGAGTACTCGCACAGCACAAAACGTCAACACATCACATCATTCTCATTCCAATCTCCAATACCATTGCCAGTCCGACGCACCACCACGAGTTGCCCGGCGTTCAGACTCTTCTTTTCCTTCTTCTCCTTGTACTGTTCTGCGCCTTCCTTATCTTCTTCGCTACGAATACTCCGTTACGAATACTCCGTTACGAATACTCCGTATTCACTTCTGACGACGACCGGACGGAACCATTCTCTGTATACCTCCGACCCGCAAGGCAATTTGTACACATCATTCACTCCTCTGCCAGTATAATTCCATTCTCCCCATTCAATCCCTTGTGCCTATGGAACAGTCTTGAAGAAGGTTACAAATCGCCACACGCTTACGGAACCCTTTTCTTTTTCTCCTTCGCTGGCTTCACGGGATCTTGACTGCTTTCCGCCCTCCCGTTGATTTCGCTGCGCCCTGCTGACTCAAGATTTCAACCCTTTGGCATCCAACACCGTCGTATCATCTTGGTATCCCTCAATCAATCGCCAATCAACTCCCGTCTCTTCTGTCTTACCTCTTGCCTTACTTTTGCCTTTCCTCTTGCACGTGGTTCGCATCTCGGTCCCTTGGTTGGAGCCCGTTTTCATCCCATAGGTAGCGTACAATTTTAACGGGGTACCTGCCACTACCCAGTCGGGATAATCCGTGACCTCATTCACCATTCATCTCATCCAAGCCCCCAAGAACCTGGACCCCCAAAGATTTCCAAGGATTGGGAAAGATCGGATCCAAGATATTTCCAAATATCGCTCAACTCCTCTGTTGACAAATTATCTTCTCTTCAATACCATTCGGATCCTTTGCATATCGACAATTCCTCTACCGATATTTGATATTTGATATTTGAATCGTGAATCCTCTCGGCTCTTGTCAGATTGGAATCGTTTCAACATTCTTGCTTTTTCACAACATTCTTTAATACAACCAGCTTCACCACTTTCGCATTGCAATCAATAGATTTCTATCTTCACTTCTCATAGCAGATCAACAACGCCATCGACATCCAAGATTTCACTTTCATCGATTTCTTCGTTTGCTTCTCGACGACAATGCAATAGATCCGTCACGAAGGTTTGCAATCTACGAGCAATACATTACGCATATTTCCATCTCTCACTACCTGCACCTAATACCCTCATTTTTCTTTCGCCATGAGTTCGCCACGCCTCCCTCCAGATCCATATAAAATCCTCGGTGTTGATAAAGAGGCGACATTGCCTCAGATTCGATTGGCACATCGAAAGCTTGTTCTCCAGTGTCATCCGGACAAAGTTCAAGATCCTCAATTGAAGGCAATAAAGGTCGATGAATTTCAAAAAGTCCAAGAAGCATATGAAATACTGAGTGATGTATCAAGAAGATCAGAATATGACCAAACTGTCAAATTGCAGAAGTTGAGAGAGGAGTTGGGCAAAACTTCGACTTCGACTCCGACTTCGAATCCAGTTTCGACTAGTAAAGCTTATGAATACAATGTTAGGACCGCAGAACCTAGAACGACAACATACAGTTCCTCATATCCAAAGACTTCGCAAAAGCCAACAAAAGAGTCAAATGTGTATTCAAAACCGCCACCGAGATCTTACGAGGATTTGTATGATGAAACTCCGAGACCATCTGTCAGGAGATCCAAAACTACAACTAGAGATTCGGATAGAGACGAAAGGGAACGAAGAAGACATCAGGAAGAAGATGAAAGAGAGAAGTTGAGGCGGAAGATGGAGAAGGAAGCCAAGCGTGATCATGGAGATCGAAAGAAGTCTCGCGAAAAGGAGAAGAGACGTGGCACCGAAGAGAAAGTACGTCCAGGCACATATGTTGAAGACGAATCCAGTGAGGATGACTTTCGACGAAAAGCGGAACGAGCCGCACGAAGGGCAGAGGAATTGAGGGCCGAAACTGCTGCTCGACTTCAACAAGAACGAGAGCGGGAGTGGGAGCATCGTGATAGAGAACGTGAAAGAGAACGAGAATTACGCGACAGGGAGAGGGAACGGGAACGGGAAAGAGAGAGAGAACGAGAACGAGACCCCCCAGAGGTGAAAGACTCGCCGATGGGAGAAAAGTGGAAGGATCATATGGCGAATGCGGCACGTTATGTCCAAGCTTCACGCAGAGAGTCGGATATTAAACCAGAGGTGCCATTTGCGCCTGCGCCACCTGCAATGCCCACTATGCGTCGAGCAGAAACATTTGCTGCACCATCATCTACACCATACAACGGTCACTACAAACCACACCCATCTGCTGCTTATGAAAACCATAGTGATGATGAGACACCACGGAGATCAGCAGCACGACCATCACGCCGTTCTGCAGAAACTCCTTCGAAAAGCAAAGACATGCCAAAGCCAAGTAGACGCTCAACGAGGGAGTCACCATATGTGAATACCGCATCAACTTCACCTCCTACGAAACCTACTCTTAACAAACAATATTCGGAACCACCGATAGTTGGGGTTGGATCGGGTAGACGGGAGCCCAGTCGATCGAAGACGGAGTATCCCCGAGAGCCACCTCCACCACCTACATTTACCAGAGCAGCTACATTTACACAAGGCATGGGTCCGAAGACAGATACTAGAGATAGGGGTCGTGGACCAATTCGGGTGGTTCAAACCCCAGCGTCAGACTCTGATTCCGGATCTGACTCTGAGTCGCCATCACCAACACCACAATATTCCCATATTAGACAGCCTCGACGTGAAGCTCCCGAGACTTCTGGTACTACTAAAACTTATGTCATCGGTAGTAATGGGCGAAGCGAACTCAAGGGTTCTTATCGATCGGATCTCCGCGATGGTGCTTACACGCGACCTCGAAGTCCGTCCCCTCGTCGAACCACTCGTCCTCCATTGGCACGAAATGGCGGAAGTGCTTCTCGTCAGGTGCGATCTCGGTCACGAGGATATCACCCAACATCTGCGCCCGAGCCAACTGAGCCCGTAGTTGTCAATGCGCAACCCAAACCTCGAGAGGCTTCTCGAGCCACAAGTCGCGGTGGATATCCACCACAATACAATGTCAACTTTTCTGCTCCAATCACACCCGAAAATATTGTCTACTCGGCTGGAACCCATTATGTCGATAGAAGAGCTGCCGAACAACCGGGAAATCATCGCGATTATACACCTTATACCGCAGCTCGTGGTCGTGAATCGGTCTATTGAACATTTACTCAACAAGCTTTTCTCTTTTACAATTTGTTACATAAATTATCCTTCTTGTACCCACCTCGACTTTTTAAACACAATACACCTTTTTTATACAGTAACGACAGCGCAGCACATTATGATTCCCACTTTTCTTTCTACAGTATTTGCTGATTGGGGGGTTTTTTTTCTTACTTTTTTTCTCACTTTTTTTTTACGGGGATAACACGAACACGACGAATTATGCAATAAAACAGACAGGCTATAGCAGCTAGCTAATCGGGTCGAGAGGACAAGAGAAATTTTCTCTGATACATCTAGCCGAGAAATTTGAGATAAGAAATCGTTACAAATCTTTCTTCTTGTCTTTCGTTTTTGGCTTTCTCCTCGATATTTTGCTGCAAGAGTCTGGAATTTGCTATTGCATTTGATCGAGTTAAGTTATTCATCGTTGTTGTAGTTTTATGATTGGATGGATTGGGCGGATTGGGTATTGATACGCACATAACATCGCTACTGTGCAATGCTCGCGATAAGCGAGTGGCGGATGGGGGCGGAAGGGTAAAATTGACGGATTACATATGGGGACAGGATGAGTTGAGATGGGTTGATTTGATTGAGTTCTTTTGAGGCATTTGTTTGCGAGAGTGCATGAATGGATAAGAATCATCGGTATTGGCATGGTATATGCAATGGTTCACTTGGGAGGAGTTGAACAATGGAACAGAGCGGGGAGAGAAGAGAAGAGATATTTGATAAGGGAGGACATGAAGACATGATTGAAAATTCATGCAGACCAGTGATCTACAAACCTGGGTGCTGATTGATGAACATGACCATGGATCATGGTTGGAATGATAGATATGAGACATGAATGAATGAATGAATGGAATTCTACAATTTTTTAAGTAATGATTGTTCTTGTGCTTTATGTTTTGTGCTTTGAATGTGACCATGTCTTCAATAAGAATAGTTCGAACTTCGGAGTGAGGTTAGAGGCGAGAGAGAGAGATGTTGATCGTTGCATCAATAGCGAGAATCAGCCAGACGAAGGAGGATAAGGACGAGGAAGTTTGTCGAAAGCAGGGTGAGGCGTTGGATAGATGTTTGCCAGCGGATTTGAATCAACAGGCGGATGTAGAAACGGGGAGTATACAAAATGTTTGTTATGTTAAGCTAAGCTCTGTAGGAATGGATGGCACTAGTAGTTTTGTGCTCGAAAGAGGAGGTCGAGGGAAGATAAGAAAAGGAAGTTGATGGATCAATTGAATGGATCGATTGAATGGATAAAAGATGGAGTGTTTGGCATTGGTGGCTTGTTTGGGATGGGATGGGATGGGATGGGATGGGATGGATGAATGAATAAATGAATGAATGGTATTGTTAATGCTGGAGTGAGTGAGTGAGTGAGTGAGTATGTATGTATGTATGTATGTATGTATGTATGTATGTATGTATGTATGTATGTATGTATGTATGTATGTATGTATGTATGTATGTTTACATACCTAGATAGATACACAGATACACAGATACAGACCCACAACAAGATATCGAGAAAGATATGACATGATAAGACAAGACAAGACGAGAAGAGAAGAGAAGGGAAGAGAAGAGATAAAATACAGACACTTATGCAGGAGATTATACTATGCTATAGAGAGGTTAACTGTTAAAGATAAAAGATTAAAGATAGAAGATGCAGCAGTATGGATGGATGGATGGATGGATGTAAATCACAAACTCTTTATGGATAGGTAGGTAGGTAGGTAGGTATGTATGTATGTAATCTGTCTGGCTAATAACTAGAGAATTCGATGGGTTTCAATAGGGAGGCTTTGGTTGTATGTCTGACCTTGAACTTGAAGTAGGAATATGGATGTGGATATGTTGGAATTGAAGATATCGCGGGGGGTCTTCTTCTTCTTCTTCTTCTTCTCCTGCTTTGCGAGGAAATTTGTGAGTGTAGGGATTGCGTTGCGGGGAGGAGAGGGGAGGGGAGGAGAGTCATGAATGAAGCTGATCTCGTGGTAATGCGGATATGAAAGAGGAGATGAGTTGAGATGGATGAATAGGGGTAGTGAATTCCTTTGTACTTTGTACTTGATCACTTTTGTTGTATACCCATCTAAGCTATGTTGAATTTCAAGTCATTTTTTGCCAACGAGCAAATGGCATTGTGAGCGGAAGCATCGAGAGGCTGAAAGATCTGTAGAAGAAGATTTGGTAGATTACTTGGAGTTGTGTTTAACCAATTTCTTCCGATTGAAACCATAATGTGGAGTTGGATGATTTGAAATTATCGGTTTGATTATAGATATTGATATGTATGAATATTAGACACAATTCGGATATGGTATGTCTCCATATCCAAACTCTTGCGACGAGATCTATGTAATCGCGCGTGGTAAGAAATGTAACAGACAAGACAAAAGAAACAAAAAGCAAAGAAAAGAAAAATGAAACATTGTGGTATCTAACTTATGATGAGTCAAAGAGAATTATAAGAATAAGCAGTGCAAGTTCTGATATGCACGTTCTGATACCATCTATGCAGTTTATAGAGGCTCAACATACCAGCCAGCCCCCAACGACCCCTCCCATATAATACACCTTCACCTGTAATGATAAATGAAATACCCACTCTACCGGGCTCCGATTTTACTCTCACTCCCATCCCCTTTGCCTCACAGTAAAACATACAAACTACACATACCACTCAACCCCAAAATCATACTACACCAAAAACACACATTATTCAACACCTTCCTCCCTCTAGCCCACGGTCTACTCTGTAACCAAATAATAGGAAGTTGACTCATCTGCAGTACCATTCCATAGCCTCGAAGTTTCTTAGTGATACAAGCCATGACTATTTCATGACCAATGGCGCTAATGAAGAAAGTTATAAAAGTGGCTCCTCCTTTGCCAATATACGAGCGAGAGCCGAGATATACGTGACGATGAAAGAAATGATGGACAGGAATGTTCCATTCACGGGAGAATTGCATCCAGTCTGTACTATTCCACCAATCAGAGTAGAAGTGGCGATCTGCAAAGCCTATAGGTTTAGAGAGAGTTATTAGTACAGCACAAGTAAAGGGAGAGCACTACGGTGCAAGTAGATCTAGAGTAAGCCAACAGGGTCGTTGAAAAATTTGTACGTACAAGTTATCTCAGCAAATGCACCGAGGACGAATTCAAAAATTACAAGGAATACGAGAAGGAAAGTAATCATAAAAGGAAAAAGAAGTAAGCTGATTGATTCGGCAACGACAAGAGCATTTTCGGTAAACGAGGTTGCAGTTTGAAGTCTTGTTGCCGATGCGGTCATAACGGGATGGATGAATTCTTCGGAAGTGATAGTGAGCAAGAAAATGACACCAAACGTAGCAAGAGTTTTATATCCCAATTCTGACCAGACTATACCTGCTGTGCGAGGATATTCGAGCTCATAGCAGAGTGTCGGACAGAATATATAATCAACATAATTATACCACGTGAGGTTTCGAGGGTATGTGACCGAGCCCATGGTAGACGTCAATTCGATAGCTAAATCCTCCCTAAGGCTCGCAACCTCGTCAGCTTTGGTCTGAGTAAGAGCTTTGATCTCTGACGCTGTTCTTTTGTGACCTGGGCTTGGATATTGATATGCTGGTGCTTTAGAAGCAGTTGCAGGAGAGTCAAGCTCTTGTAATCGTCGTTCGGTTTCGCTAAGATGACCATTGTAAAATGCATATGAATGCATTTTCATGAGTAGGACCATAGTATGAAGTAAAAGAAAAACCTGAGCTGTCCATGTCCAATCTCGAAGGAATGGTATGCTATACTACCTGTCAGAATTACACTTCACTATTGTGTGCAGTAAGAACACTTACGAAACCCAGAATGCCATCCAAATTATTTGGTATAAACTCTGGATGGCCATTCCTCCTTTGGCCCATTGAAACCCCAAGGATTTACCTGTCTTACTTCTGAAGAACCTATGAAGGGGAAGACTGATGGATGTAGATGCGACCATTAACGCATCTGCGACTCCAAGTTCCCAAACCTTCACTGTGAATAATTGCCAAATCTCCACTCTCATAGGATAACCGGTATCCTTGATATTTCGTAACATTGTTGTGATTGCCATGATAGCAAGACCAATCCAAAATAAAATGTAAAACCCAGTGAAATCATGGTGATCACTGTGTGGATCTAAGTGCGAGACTCTTGAGGTGTATTCGATTATGGGGAAAATACGACGTTTCTGCTCTGCTTTGATTTGTCTCTTCGCAGAGAACATCGATTGAACGGAGGGAGGCGCATCTTCAGGAACAGGTGTTGTACGTCCACTACTTCATGTTAGATACAGCAGTTAACCCAATTTGAGAGACTCACCTAGTTGGACCTGTAGAAATACCATCTTCGGAGAAGTCTTTGCTACTATTGACTGGTAACAACCCCTCCTCACTTATTGTTCGAACAATTGTTGGGTTAGAGCCATGTTGAGGTCTGGGACGCAGGATATGATCATGACTATTCCCATTGGTGTATACATCCGCAGAAGTAGACATTTCGTGTGTATTAGAATGGATTTAGAATTTGAGTGAAGCTTGTCGCCGAGATTGGGGTAATGAAGCTCCTTATGAATGCCCCTTTTGAAACAAGTCAAAGTTTGGGTAGGGTCTGACAACTTTTATGGACTCAGTTGAATGTGTCATTTCACAAAGGGAGCTTTAATTAGATATGTTTTCAGTTTCCCTCATTTACAAATATTAGAATAAGAAATATTCTGACCAGATTGACTGATTCATTGCTTATCCATTATCCATGGATGATGATATTCGAGGCTGTGGTTTATTCCCACCTGTTCCACCAGCGGCCTTACCCGCGTATCAATTACGGACCGGGGCCATGCCGAGCCACAGTAGGCTTAATCACAGCCTTGGGCGCCACTCGGTGCTAGCACATATGCGGACTAGACCGGACTCAGGGGATGCATCCTGAAAGACATCGAGACATCAAGCGAAGTATGGTGGCCTTTGCATCACCAATTAGGCATCTCAAAATCAAAACGACCATTCAATCACTTTGTTATTCCTGCTCCTTTATTGAGGCAAAACTTGTCATCTCTTAAGCTGGGAAGTTTTAGAAGTTTGGCCCATTTTGGGCCTTGAACAGTATCAGAATGAGTTCATGTAAGTAATAAACAATGATGCCCCATGCCCCTCGATTTCCAAGCTCATCATATACAGTGAAGCAATTCATTCGCAATGTGCGAGCTTCGAAAACAATCGCAGATGAGCGCGCAGTTGTACAAAAGGAAAGTGCTGCTATAAGAGCAAGTTTTCGTGAAGAGAGTGGTGATCATAATGTCAGGTAGGAAGGTCACCGCCTGTTTATTTCAACATATCTAACATATTGGATTGGCAGACGAAACAATGTAGCGAAGCTATTATACTTGTTCACCTTGGGTGAGAGGACACATTTTGGTCAAATAGAATGCCTCAAGCTTCTTGCATCTCCAAGATTTGCGGACAAGAGATTGGGTTATTTAGGAACAATGCTTCTACTGGACGAGAATCAGGAGGTACTGACATTGGTTACAAACTCTTTGAAGAAGTATGCGCAAATGTTAAGTCTCATGGAGCCATGAAGCTGACCCGAACATAGTGACCTCAATCACTCTAATCAATACATCGTTGGATTGGCTCTATGTACCCTCGGAAACATTGCTTCGGTCGAAATGTCTCGAGACTTGTTTCCTGAAATCGAAACCCTTCTTTCTACCGCCAACCCCTATATTCGTCGCAAGGCTGCGTTATGTGCCATGAGAATATGCAAAAAGGTACCAGATTTACAAGAACATTTCCTAGAAAAGGCCGCAAACCTTCTTTCGGATCGAAATCACGGCGTTTTGTTGTGCGGTCTGACATTAGTAACAAATCTCTGCGAAATGGACGAGGCAGAAGGTGGAGAGGAAGGAATCGTGGAGAAATTCAGACCATTCAGCGGTGGCTTAGTTCGAACACTGAAGGGATTGGCTAGTTCCGGTTACGCCCCTGAACATGATGTCACTGGAGTTACGGATCCATTCTTACAAGTTAAGATATTACAATTGTTGAGAGTTCTTGGCCGTGGAGATCCAGAAACAAGTGAACAGATCAACGACATCTTGGCCCAAGTTGCTACAAATACTGACTCTTCGAAAAACGTTGGAAATTCTATTTTATACGAGGCCGTCCTCACTATTCTCGATATCGAAGCTGATTCTGGTTTGAGAGTACTTGGCGTCAATATCCTTGGAAAGTTTCTTTCGAATCGAGACAACAATATTCGATATGTTGCGTTGAACACACTCATTAAAGTGGTCGCAATTGAGCCAAACGCAGTTCAACGACATAGAAATACCATACTCGAGTGTCTTCGAGATCCTGATATCAGTATTAGGCGGCGTGCATTAGATTTAAGTTTTACTTTAATCAATGAGAGTAATGTTAGGGTGCTTATTAGGGAACTTCTTGCTTTCTTGGAAGTTGCCGATAATGAGTTCAAACCAATCATGACCAGCCAAATCGGTATCGCAGCAGACAGATTCTCGCCGAACAAACGATGGCATGTGGATACTATGCTGAGAGTCTTGACTTTGGCAGGAAATTATGTCAAAGAGCAAATTCTATCTTCATTCATTCGACTTATTGCCACCACTCCTGAATTGCAAACTTATGCGGTACAGAAGCTCTATACTAGCTTGAAAAAGGATATTACTCAAGAAGGTCTTACTTTGGCCGGTGCCTGGTGTATTGGGGAATACGGAGAAACTTTACTTCGTGGTGGGCAATACGAGGAAGAGGAACTTGTCCAAGAAGTTAAGGAGAACGAAGTTGTTGATTTGTTTTCAACCATCCTTAACAGCAGTTACGCCACTCAAATTGCAACCGAATATATTGTCACATCCTTGATGAAGCTCAGTACACGTCTATCAGACCCTGCCCAAATTGACCGGATTCGACGAATTTTGTCAAACAATTCCACGAATCTCGACATTGAGGTTCAACAGCGAGCGGTAGAGTATGGCAATTTGTTCAGTTATGATTCCATCAGAAAAGGTGTATTGGAAAAGATGCCACCACCACAGATTAAGGAAGAATCCCGAGTTCTGGGGGAGGCAAGCAAGAAACCAAGTAAAGCATCTAACAGGAAGTCGAAGGTCATCAAACCAGCAGAACAGGATCTGTTGTTTGACTTAATGGGAGACGGAGGAATGCCTGATGCAAGTGTTGGAGGTACTAATAGTGGATCCCAAAATAATGCAGACCTTCTAGCAGACATACTTGGAGGCACCGATTCATCTCAACCTACATCACCTCCAGCTCAACAGTCAAATATGAGTTCGATTATGGACCTCTTTGGTAGCACTCCATCTCAACAACCCCCATCTGCTACGGCAACTCCTTCAAACGATATTTTCTCTAGTGTATCTTCGCCTCCACCTCAAGCTCCTTCAATCCCAACCCATCCATGTTACGACAAAAACGATCTTAATATTACATTGCAACTTCAACGAAATGCAGAAGGTTTAGTACAGGTCTTGGCTCGTTTTAGGAACTCCTCCATGCATCAATCTTTCTCTGCAGTGGCATTACAAGCTGCAGTACCTAAGACACAAAAGCTCCAATTGCAAGCTATGTCAAGCTCGGATCTAGGACCCGGGGCAGAAGCAACACAGTCAATGAGGATTACAGGAAGTAAAGGGGTAAGTTTCCTTGAAAAAATGCCACAGACCATTTACTGATTGTTTTAGCCACCACTACGACTGAGGTTAAAGATTTCTTATGCGCACCCAACTGCGGGACAAGTTACGGATCAGGTAGATTGGTCGGAGCCAAGGTAGTAAGGTTTTAAGCACCCGAACTGCATTTAGAAAATTTATGAAATGTTATTATTACTCGGCGTACTGCATGAAGTAATTGATTTGTGGCGCTACTTATATTTGCTCAGGTATTAGCCTGCTGTGGACTTGCTTGGCCAGCTCTGGAAGCTCATAACGTGAGTGACAAAGAAAACAATGGAGACTATTTGTTACAATCAATGGAATTTGACCGGATCCGTTTCGGCATACATTTTCTGATTTGAGGTCCGGTTGTTGGTGTATTCTCGTTCTAACAGCCCGGAAAGCTTGATGGACATTCACATCGACATGTTACCCTTTCGAATTGTGAAGCAGCCACTTTTGTTATGACATCCTACCTTACGTTGAAATTTTGATACCTACAGACAGTACTTCAAATAGCACACCATACCCCCTATTATGCGAATTAGGCAAGAAGGGTCGATATACTTGTTAGAGAGGCCGGTTCTTGTAAGCAGCAGCGGATTAAATACGAGCCACTCAGGTGACTACCCATTATGTCTCTGTGGAACTCACCCCTAGTGCTAACAATCGGCCCTCGTTAGTGGCTGATTAGTTCCTGGTCTGGGGAAAGTACTTGTTCTGGGGAAGCGATTATCCTTTTGATATAAAATATGAATAAGCCAATCGCTTTTAAATAACAACGTTTGTGTCATGAAACTCATATAATTGGTTTTTATATGATGGCATGAAATCAGTTCTTACATTAACTTAGATTTAAGTGGCTGTGTAGTAAAAATAGGAGATTTCTTGTGGCAATTTTCCATCGAGATAGAAAATGCACCAAGGAAGCCAAAGGGATAAGGACTTTCCTGGTCTATGGAGAGTTAATACTTGGGAGAATCTTAATTTCGCACTTTTTGCAGTAAGACATTCAGTGGTTAATAAAGGACAAAGATGCGTAAGCACTGCTTAATTTCAAGTGACAAAAGTGGATGCACAATCTGATGGACCACTCCTCAACTTATATAATCCTTCAATCAGTTTCGGTAATCGACTGTTTGGCTTCAAAGCTGTTAATCTCATTGCTTGACTTGTAACAAATCGACCTCTGAAGTTGAAGAGCATATGAATGAAGATTTAAAGAATATTATGTTGATATGAGATATCTATATGGGTCATTGCCATAGCTAGGATTGAACCCAGCAAGACCACAAACATGAATACTTGCTGCTTTGATACTTATACGATTCATTTTGAAGGGGAACTACTAGAGAATCCTGCATATGAACAAACATTTATCAAACTGTAGATTCTACTTATCAGTCTTTGCCATCTTTCATTAAATTGCTTCTTTAAATGGAATCCACAGTGAATAACTAACAGTGTTATTCACTAAGTGGCCTACCAGTGCGAGAGACAGAATTGTTGCACTGAAAGAATTTCTGGCTTAAATACTCTTGTCACCCTCCTCATTGTGAAAACCTACAGCCTTCGCAACCATCAAAATGTCTTCTCCAGAAGATCTTGCAAAAGTGTTGCGGGAGGAAGGGAATGCACTGTACAATTCTCGCGAATTCATCAAAGGTAATTTATTTCTCTCTTTAACTCTGTGTGTAAAAGCATGAAATTAAATATCCAAATAGCAATCAGTAAATACATGCAAGCAGCTCGAGCATCCCGAGATGATCCAGCACCGCTTCGAAATCTCTCTGCCGCTTACTACGAGAGTGGCCAGTATGAAATGTGCGTGTTGTTTGCTAAGAAAGCTATCCATTTGATGAATGCAAAAATCGCTGGTGATAGAGACAGTGCATTCACAACACATCTTCAGAACTTGGAGCAAAGAATCAGGAAAGCCGAGGAAAATCTGCCAGAATGTCCTCTTCAGAAACAGAAAGAACGCAGAGGGGAGATCTTGGAGCGACTTGCACGATACCATCCCTCAATGTAAGTGGATTGAAATTTTTATCTTCATTTTCATTATCTACAATTTGGTTGAGCGGATAGGTCTAATGCGACACAGGAAGTCTGCTGGAGACTACGTGCCTATCGGTCACGACGATGCCAAATCCCTCTTTGACGAAACCCTCGCGCTGCGAGTTCCTGCCGGCGAGACCATCTCATTCTTCAACAGCGGACTAGGGGACGCTAGACACTTCCTAGCATCACTCATTAGTATCGCACATGAAGAAGCCAAGGGGAAAATACCAAAACGTCGATTTCACTTCACGTTGAATGATATCAACAAACATGTGCTCACTAGAGATCTTATCATATTCTGTCTTTTGGATAAGCTCTCTCGGGAAAACCGAATGTTCGAGTCGGTGAACATCTTAAACATAATCTACCTTATCTTCGCAGCATGCCTACTGCCCAAATGGGTCAGCGAACAGCTGCAAGAAGTTATCGCAGAGCTTTTAAGATGTCTGAAGAATGCCCAACAGCCACTAGAGTGGATTTATCTACATGAAGCAGATATTCCATTCTACATCCAGGCGCTCGAAAACTGGGCACCCGAGGGCAAAGCGTCGACCGTATTTACCGCCGAAGAAGTAATGGAATCTGTAACAAGCACCATGCAAGACTCTATATACAATAACAAGAGTGCCGAGTATTGGGAACACATTGGACCTTACTGCAACAGGGAGAGAGAGCTCTATTGTGCAAGTGGAGTTCTTCTGCCATCCATGCAAGCAATGCAGAAAAATGATCCAAAACTGGTAGATTTAAGCTTCAAAGCATTGGAAACCCCCAGAGGGAAAAAATTGCGGCTTTTCATGACACATGTTATGACGGATAACTGGGTATTCAACCCAACACAGCTTGATTGGGATTCGCATACAGCAATCGGAAACCCGGAGCCAGGAGTCTTCTTGCGATTTGATCCATTCAATTTAGCCTCGAGACTGCGAAAGGAGCTAGAGGAGGAACTACCACTCGCGGAAAACATTTCACATTTATTTGAATATGTTGCGCCTTTTTTTGCGAAAGCAGCAAGCGCAGTCAAGTATTTGGGTAATAGGTTGAAGGTGGAGATGGTGAAGGGTGATTACATTGATATCGCTGAACGGATCCATTTTGGTCTCCATTATGATCCCACTGAGAGCCAGGCACTGGGCACAGGAACTATTGGGTATCCACGCCCAAAAGACTTCTCATCGCTTTATCACCGAGTAGCCTTGAGCAATATACCGTGAGTAGACTCTTTCTAACATGATACATGAATGCAAAGAGTCTAATGTTCCAATCTAGCGATTATGTCGGTGGCCATTTAACAACCTTCCTTCATGCAATGCCGCTCCTCGCCCGCCACTCTACTAGCCTTGCGGGTAGTGTGTGTCTGCGAAATCCCCCCTTTTTCCGCAACATGGGTGACTTTCTGTCTGAATACCAACTCATAGACAGCGAGAAGATGCTCGAACAATTGACCGGTGTGCGTATCGCTAGCTACACATACTACTGTTGGAACCAGCCAATTGATTCTGTGCCACTTTCAAAACAGGTAAAAGCTCGACTTTCTCGTGAGGATCTGAGGAGGTGGTTTCATGCACTTTTTCTTAAAATGGCAATTCCTATGACGTGCGATCATCGTCTCATTTCAGACAATAATGAAATGATCTATTCGCCGCTCAATCTTACTATTCTCTTTCGTCAACTAGGCCACCTTCATTCTTTAGGATATCCTGCTCATTGGCTTTCAGAAATCCTAGTTCCACTGCTCGAAGACGCGGGAATGCTTAAAACTAATGTTCGACCACCACGCAATGTCCCACTTCAACCCGATCAAGTTAATTCAAAGTATCCGATCAAGAAGCTTTGTATCATGCCTTTTGTTCCAGAATTGAAAACCCTTACGACACTCTTTGCTCCCCTTCTCCCATTCCGCATCGATCCATATCTCCTCTATCCCATCGACAAAATCTACGAATACACATTTGATCTCTCGCCATTGCCAGAGTACTATGTCCAGCCAACATGCCTCGCTCTCATTTTCTTTTCGCCAAATCGCAGTCCCGCCAACCACTTCCCTCTTGAAATGCAGCTCAGTCTGCGTAAGTTTCTTGATCCAAGTCGGCACAATGACGTCTTGGATCACGGATCTGAAGATGCAGGACAGAAGGTTGATGATTGGAGAGCCAAGGATGTCATTGTGTGGTCGACTTTGAAGTTCGATGCTGAGAAGCAGGAAGCAAAGGCATGGATGCCAGAACAGATCATTGAGCAAATCTTGAATAGAAATTGGAAGTGTGGGCTCATGAGAAGAGACCTATGGATGATAGTTGGGGTCACGCTTATTTCGACCTCGAGACGCGTCAGAGACATGATGAAGATGGGAAGAAAATGGGATGAAGATCTCAAAGAGAATAACGACACTGAGAAGGGGTATGATGGTAGCAGTGATGAGGATGCTTTCCAAGGTAGTGACCTCAATACTATGGCCCAAGAAGTAGAGAAGATTTTCAACGACAGTAGGAATCTGGGAGTTGTAAACAGGAATGTGATTGATGGTGGCGGGGTGGTG
>JAHXJK010000202.1:0-38996 GCA_019395245.1 Botrytis pseudocinerea
AACTAATCTTATTATAATAATAATAAATACAAACTTATTCTACAAATATTAAATAATCGTTTTAAATAGAAAAGCTTTAATATTATCATCTTTAATAATAATTTTTATTAAATAAAATATATCCATTATATTGATAATTCAATTATAAATATCCTAATACACTTTATATATATTATTAAATTTTTTTCTTTCATTAATATATTATCTTAATAATATCAAATACTCTACTAATATATCCTAAAAAATATACAATACAAACTTTATTAATTCAACAATCGAAATACTTAACAATATTTAAACTATCAATATATCTCCTTCTAAATCCTTATTATATTAAACCTATTAATAAATAACAAAATCACTAATATACTTTATATTATTCCATAAATTATATTTTTTAATTAAATCCTCAATCTTAATAAATTCAAGTGAATCCTTAATAAACCAATCTTCCTTATTAATTGAAATTATTTAATAAATATTTTTTTATTTTTTAAAGATTCTCCAATACTAAATAAAATATTTATAATAATTTTATTATTAAATAATTTAATATCTTTTTATATACCTTTTAATTTATATAAATAATATAATTATTGAAATTATTTTATTTAATATTACCAAATAATAAAACAAATAATCTCTAAGAAACTAAATTTAAATATAATAAACTTTATAAAATTGAATATAAAGAAATAAATATATATAATTCAAAATAAATCAAAGAATATATATAAATATATATATATATATATAATATAAATATCAACCAAACTTATAATTATCAAAAAGGAATAGCTATATATTAATTAATTATTTTGATTATATAATAAATATATATAATAATAATAAATTAGATTAATTTAAAATATAATTATAAAGATTATATCTATTTTATATATTCTAATCAAATAATAAAATCGCCTAAAAAGATATTAAAGTTTACTAATATATAAAACAAAAAAAACATTTTGTATTTATAGAAATAGGTGCTTCGGAGGAGTGCTATACTCAATTATATGGTGTTACACAAGACAGTGATTTCTGTAACAGTAATAAAACCCATTTCTTATATAGATCTTTGTATTGAAATCGATCGATAAGTCGATCGGCTTTTGATTATATAATACTTATTCTATGATTCCTATTATCCTAGTTTATCTTTTATCCTAGAATTAACCCTCTAGAATATTACTATTCTAATATTATAGGCTCTTTTTTTGCTTCGATTATAATTTTATATTATATTATTAATTTCTATATTTATAAAGGAGATATATTAACCTTTACTTTTAATAAAGGATTTTGGATTAGATATTCTATATCACTAGTAGTATTTATATTCAATTTTCCTTAATATATATTATATTTCATAGATGTTTTTAATATATCCCTATAATCACTTTTATATTAATCAAATATTATAATTCCTTATATCTAATTTATTTTTAAACTATATATCTTTAATTATAATATTTTGAAAATAATTTATTATCAATTTAATAATATAATATCAAATGATATAATTTTTACATATTGAATTATACTTATTTATATTAGAATTATTTTCTATAAAATCTTTTTATTAAATCCTATTAATTATTCATCAATTAATTATAATCAATAGAGATATTGTTTTATTTGAAATAATATTTTCAAGTATGTTATAATTTCTAATATAATAAAATTCTTTATAACTTTTAAATCTATTATAATTAATTATATATATTCATTTATTTAGATCTTACAATATATCTGTTTTATTTATTCTATAATATTCAATTATTATATAATTTTGTAAACTTTTTACAAAATTATATTTGAAATTAAATTCTTATATATTATATTATTCTAATAATTCTTCGTTTTTCTTTTTTTAGGAAACTATCTAATTATTTCTTTATTTAATTAATAGATTCTATAGAATTTATTATAGTAAGCTATCTAGCTTATTATAGTATAGTCTACTTTTATTTTATTCTAAGAACTTTTTATTATTATAAAGAGTATTAGGGTTTTATAATATTTTTGTTTTTATAAATCTATAATATTCAAATCCTTTTGATTTTATAATAATTTCTTTAATAATTACTGGAATTCTTTAATAATAAAAGTTTCAATGTTTTCGAATTTAATTGAATTTTCTAGAATTATAAAAATAATATTAAATTAGCCCTTATCAAATCTAGATTTAAAGTTATCCCTTTTTCCTTCTATCTTTTTATTTTAGTAATTTATTGTTTAATATCCTACTTTTTTATATTCAAAGTATAAATTGTTTTTTTATTTTCGTTTCTTTTTTGAATTATTTTTCTATTTGTATAATGTATAATATTTAGTTTTATAGAATCTTTATATCTTTATGAATTGTAATATAATTTACTTTTATCTTTATAGTAACATTTTTACTTTTAATTTCCTTGAGATTTATATAATCTTTAATTTTATTAATATTTATAAAGATAATTATTTGATTTAATAAAATTTTGAATTAGATTATTCAGATTTATACTTTCAATAAATCTTTTTAATTCTAATCTGATTTTTGGTTTAAGTTTTCTATAATAATAATTTATAATAATGATTTTATTTTATTTGATTATTTTAATATATCTTTGAAATTCTATAATATATTTTAATGCTGATTTTGTTTATTTGAAATTGAAAATCTTATTTTCTATTATTTTTAATTTATTAGAATTTCTAAAGATTTTATAAATCTTTATTTTGAATTCTTTAAAATTATTGAAAATTGTTTAAATAAATTGTATATAATTTTTATTATTATATTTGAAATAGTTATATAAATATGATTGAATTTATTTAATTGTTTTATTTTGGAGGTATAATGTAATTTATATATTTTTGAGTTTTTTGGTAATGAATTTGTTCTTATTAAATTGAAAATAGATTTTAAATTATAAAAGGAAAGTATTGAGCTTTTGTTGATTATTTTGGTATTTATTTAGTAAGATAATTTTAAAGATTTTATTGATAATAATTTCCTTTAGAATGTTGATTGTTTTAATGTTATTGATATTTCTAAATATTATATTAACAATTGATTATTAAATCAATATCTGAAATAGAAATAATATTCAAAATATTATAGGAATTACTTTTAAAATTATATAAAAATATTTAGAAATCTTTTGAAATAGTTTAGATTAGATTTTAAATAGGAATTTAATAAGATTATAATTGATTATAATTTTTATAATTATAGTAATGAAATTAATAATTGTTTTTAAGTAACGTAACTTATGGTGAACCGGGTCATATGGGGAACCGGGTCAGGTACCTTTACACCAAAATTTGTATGTAAAGGTACTCAGAGCGACTTTTTATATCTCTATGGATATTAAAGATAATTTTAATTTTTTTGATAATTAGGCTTAATATCTAATAAAAATGTAATATTAAAGTTACAGAACACTTTTTAGTAATATTGTTCTTGAATTAATATGATTTTAAAAATTCCCATAGTAATTTTTGTTAGGCAAAACCGAAAATTTGAAAGAAACTTTAATATCTTTATTAAAAAAGATTATATCTCTATAGAATTTTGTTATATTAAATATTTATATTGAATATATTATACTTCAAAATATCGAAACTATATCTCTAATATTTATAGAGTTATAAAAAATCGCTCTAAGTACCTTTACATACAAATTTTGGTGTAAAGGTACCTGACCCGGTTCCCCATATGACCCGGTTCACCATAAGTTACGTTATAAAATTCTGTATTATAATAAAATTAATTTTTTAATATAGATCTTTATTCTCAATATATTAATCTCTAAATTCTCTTAATATAATGGATTGTAATAAATTATATTATACTTTAGAAGTATTAATATTCTTTAATATTTTATTTTATATCAAAATTATATGAATTCTAATATTCTAATTTATTATTTTATTTCTAAGATTAATTCTTTAGATCATTTCTAATTTCAAATATAATTTTATAAAAAATTTGTAAAGTTATCTTTCTTTTAATTTTAAGCTTGATTAGTCGTTTTGTGACTTATATTAACCTGTTACTAATCCATTGTAATATAAAAGCTTTTTATATAGTGAGTGTTTCTTTTTTATATAATTGAGTTTTTTTTACATATTGATATTTGCTTAATGTTTTATTTGTTATTTGAAATATATAATTCTTTATATTTAAAAATATATTTTTATAAATTAGTTTTTTTGTATTTTTAATTAAAGTGAGTATAGTTTTGAATATAGATATAAAAGAGTTTGATTGATAATAAGTTATTTGAGATTTAATTATTATTGATTGAAAAAGAGCTTTTGTTAGATTATAAGGGGTTTGAGAGATTTATTGATTTAGATTGAAAAAGGGAGGGGTAGATATATGAATTCGAATATTTAATTTCGAAAATACGATTTTTGAATTAAATGAGATTAAACATATTCTTTGAAATTTTGATTTTATATTATGAAAAGTATTTGATTCTTTATATATAATTTTAAAATTTATAAAGAATTTAATCTTTGAAATGTATCACAGGGTAAGGGATAGGACCTAGATAAAATATATAATATTCTATAAAAATAGAAGAAGGTACGGATGAGTATCGATTATATAGGGTATAAATACTTAAGGTGTTTATAAGACTATATTATTGAATCTATAAAAATACTTTCCTTTAATGATTTATTTATTCTAAGTAAATTAAGGAATTGATATTGCAATATTTATTATTGTATTTAAATTAAATAAATAAAGAAAATAAATAGTTTTTTATAAATCAGATTTTTTTATTTCTATTGAATTATTTATATTTCTTTTTAATAAATGAAATCCTTTATATTTTATTCTTTTTTAAACAAATCTAACTTTTTTTTAAATTGATTTTCGAATTATTAGATTTATTATTATATCGATTTTTGCTAGTGCAAAGATTATCTTTGTAATAGGATTATTCAAGATTTATTTTAGAAAATCAGATTTCTTGGAGTGTATATAATAATATTCTGTTAAAAGCTTTTTATTCTTTTTCAAGTTTATTATCAATTGTTAGGTAAAAGTATAATATTTTTATTTTATTAAATAGTGATATCCATTTTCATTATAATTATCAAAAAAAAATTGAAAATTTATTTCTGTATTGGTTTATTCTTGTTATTCTCTCTCTTTAATACTCTATCTCTAGTTATTATTAATCTTATTTTATTAATTATTGCTTATTAAAGAAAATATATTTTATTAATAATAAAGAATAATAACGAATAATGAAAGACTAAAAGAATCCAAACATTTTTTAGCAATTGAATAAAGTAAAAGTGTAAATAGATTTTTATAATTTTATATAATCTGATTTATCGATTATTTAATTTCTTTATTTTTTTATAAAGTTTTTATATTTTTGGTATTTACAAATATCTTTTGTTTAATATTATAGTAAAATAAATCGATTTTATATTAGTTAGTATTTTTTTTATAAATTGTTATTATTTATTAAGCTAATATGTATAATTGAGATAGAATTTGCTTTATTTGTTTTGCTATTTTATTATTTTTAAAAAATTTATGCTTTTATATTAAAGTTATTTTTGGTGGATAAGGTTTATTAGTTTCAATTTTAATATATGAATAAAATCTATAATTAATAAAGAATGGAAAATAGTTAATGATTTCCAAAATTATATTATTTGAAGTAAATTTAATTAGTAGTAGTTATTGTATTTAATTGTTTTAATAAAAGTTAATAAAAGTATAAAGATATTGTTTTAAAAAAGAATTGATTTTCTTTATTTGATTATTAATTTGAAAATAAAAAGTTGAAAAATATTTAAATATTATTGCTAATTGTTTTGAAAGCTGAAATCAAAATTTAAAAACAAATTGTATTTTCTGATTAGAGATTATATTATTAAGCAATCTATGTAATATATAAATACAATTAATAAATATATTTATAAGCTTATTTATTATTAAAGAATGTATATTAATAAAATGTTTTATTTTAGTTAAACAATAAATAATAATTAGAATATATTTGTAAATGAACTTATAATAAATATACTTGAAAAGCAGAATAATATAATCTATTAATATATCAGATTAGATTTAAAATGGAATTGGTAAGGGATATAAGAAGTTTAATAGAGCTGATTTGGAAGATTTAATATATATATAAAGCTTATATATCTGAATGTATATAGCGATTTCTTGATGCATTTGAGGTTATTAATAAATTTAAGAGATTAAATTGATTGTTTTGATTCTGCTAAAGTGTTTTGTAGGATTAGATAAATATATTTTGTGGATAATTTGAATTTTCATTTTATTATTTGATAGGATTTAAAATTTTCTATAATAATAGATTCTATAATTAATTATTGTATAATCTTGTATAGCAATATATAAAATCGTTTTGAATATTGTTAACCATTTTCGAATAAATAGGTTTTTAATTATAGTAATTAATTATTGAGTTATATCTAATCTATTATATACTTTGTTAATTAAATTATTAATTGATTTGTCATCAATTGATATAATAAGGTTTATTGGGGTGAATTGGATTCTATTGATTAGTTTATTGTATAAATCGATATCGAATTTATTTATTAATAAAACTATATGTTTTCTGTTTTTGAAACGCTTATCATTTTCTATCGAAAAATCGGGTTTATTTTTTTACTTGCGATTGAGGGTGTTTGATTGAATGGCTTTAATTTCTAGTTTATAAACTATACAGAAATTATATTGAAAAAAGAATTCGAATCAATGAATCTATTATTAATTTAATATTTTTATAATCATAAAATATTTGAAGTTTTTACAATCATTAAAAATCTCAAATTTATATTAGAATCCCTGAAGTTCCGATTATTATTTCTTTATAGATTTTATAATTATAAAAAACTCTTTATTATAAATTTTATAATTATATTCGACTACCGAATATTTTGATAAAAAATAAGTTATTAATTGAAGTATATTATTTATATTATATTATAAAAGGATATTGTTTGATATTTAATTTGATATATTAGTTTCCAAAACTATTTTTTTATTATAACTGAAATAAATAAATATTAGTATAATAATAAAGATATTCTTAAATATAAGAAAAGTATTCTTCTATTTTAATCCCTATATCCATATAGAATTATTTTATATTAGATTATTAAATAATCAGTTAATTCTAAGAGAATTCTGGATAAATTATTAATAAAAATTAACAAATCCTAAAAAGTATTGGAGATCCTTTATAAAAAGAAAATTGTTTTCAAAAAATGATAGTAGTTATTTTTTTCCAAAGTTTTTTTTTGAAATAGAAAGAATTTATAACTCATTATATAATTTATATCTTTTAATAATAATTCACTAATATATTATATATATTTTAATATATTATTTGATATCTTTTTTTATTGAAAATTAATAATATTTAGATTTTAATATTTCCAATATTTTAATAATATTTTAATAATCTTTGATAAAATTTTTATAATATATCTCTAAGATTTTTATTCTAAGAATTTTATTTAATAATATATATATATATTCCTTTTATATTTAAGAAACTTATTAACATTTATTTATTATAATAAAATGTTTCCAATAAAATATAATTTTTATTTTAAATATTCTTTATTCTTTATAAAATCGTTTTCTTTTTAACATTATAATAAAGTTTTTCCTATTGATTTCAATATAGATTCGAATATTATTTCATTAAATATTAAAATATTAATAATCTAATATAATATTGATTATTTGTAATCAGTTTTTATTAATAGAATTAATTATTTATATAATAACAAGCTGTATTCTTCCCTTTATAAACAACTAATAATAATTTATAGGGATTCCATTTTTATAATAAATTTATAAAATAAATTTACAATAATTGTAATACTTTTTAATTTATTTTAAAATATAATTAATATATTATAAATATCTTTTATATCGATAGTATAACTTGGATAATATAATAATTTGTTGATTGAATTCAGTTTCTTTATTTTATATACTATTTCGAAATCATAAATTATTAGTATTTTTATTTATTTAATTTATCTACTATTAAGAATTTTCTTTACTATAAAATATTATAAATTATTATAATCTAACTTTATTATAATAGTATACCAATTATATATTAATTAATAATATTATTGTATATATACAATATATATTACTAATAATTTCTAATTGTAAATAAAATATTATTATTGTCACGGAATCACCTACATTTAGGTAAATCACGTGGGATAACGGATAAGCCGAAGGCCCGTTATTACACGATCGGATTTAGGTGATTTACCATAGTAAAAAGGTGGTGTGAGGACCGAATAATAACGCGGTCGGAGCCATTCCGTTAGCGTGCAAGAATCTGTATATAAAGAGCTTCCCAGGGAGCTGTAGTTCTATAGCTTTAGATTTTAAGGATGAAAATGAACCCTGTTTATTCAGCTCTTTAAGACATATCGTCACAATTATTTTATAGAATTCAGTTTCCTCAAATAAAATGTAATGAAATATTATTATTATATTAATACTTTTATAATCCCTTTTTCGAATAATTATAATAGAATATATTCTAAAGCAAATATTAATAAATTAGTTTTGATTATAATACAAAACAATAATTCGAAATGCTTAAATATCAATACTATAATAAATACTTTCTTTAATATTTCAAATATATTTTAAGCCTTTTTTATTTATATAAACTTTCTTATTATTTTATTTTTCTTTATTCTTTTTGTAAAAATAATTATTCTATAAATTACTATCAAATAAATTCTAATAAATTATTAATAAAAGTTTATAAAATCTAGAAATATCTATAGCTTTTTAAAATTTATAAATATTAATTATTCTATAATAATTTGAATATATTTGGGTTTTATTATTATTTCCATTTTTGAAATAACAAATTCTAGAAACTCAATTTTATAAATATAAAAAATACATTTTTTCAATTTTGTAAATAGTTTATATTTAATAGAATATTTGAAAATCTTATAAATATTCTGTATATAGCTTTTTTTATTTTTAAAATAAATAAGAATATTATTTAAATATATTATATATATAATATCTATCAAGTTTAATAACATTTAATTAATATGTATTTGAGATATTATCAAAGTATTAATTAAATCAAATGATATAATTAAATATTCAAATTATTTAAATTATATACAAAATACTATTTTTCATTTGTTGCTTTCTTTAATATAAATATAATAATAGATATTTTATAGATTTAATTTAATAAAAACAATATTTTATTAAAATCGATTTAAGGATTTATTAATTAAAAATAGAAGAATTCAATTCTTTTTGGTAATCCTATTTAAATCTTAATAATTAATATAAAGCTGATAACCTTTTTCTTTTTAAAAACAAATATAATTGATATTCCTATTAAATTAATAAACCTTTTTATTTATTGTTTTTTCTAATACTCTATTAAATATTCTTTTAATACTATCGATTCCTTTTCAAATAAAGAATAAATTAATCCTCAAGGAGATTTTGAATCAATTTCAAAATTAATACGATGTTTTTCAAAATATTAAATAATATAATCAATTTTCTTTTTATCTATTAGAAAATAACATTTATTATTATTTCGAAATATAACTTCTATTTGAAAAAAGAAATCCTTCACCTTCTCAATATTCTTATTTATATATTTCTTCAATTTTTGTAATTTTAAGGATTACTTTTAATTGAATATAATAATTTAATAAATTAATAATAGTAGAATTATAATACTATTATTATTGATTAAAAAAAGGATATGTAAATTATATTTTATAATTCTTTTATAAATCTATTTTATTCTTTTTATTTCTTTTATTATTTTATTAAATATTTTTTTTTAGATTAAGCTGTTTATAATATCAATTTGTTGCTATATTGTTACTTGAATATTAGTAATCATTTCTTAAAGATTTTTATTATTTTTATTATTAGATTATTATTATTATTCTATCATTTGACTTTTGCTATCAACATTTTGAAAAAATCTTTCAGCATTTTCTGATTAGTTTAAGATTATATTAGGGAATTATTTGTTATCTTTTTTGAATATTCTTTTTATAAAAATTATAATTATATTAATAATAATTTACTATATAAATTAATTAATAGATTACCTCTTTTTGAAAAATAAAAAGAATTATTAAAATAAATAATAATAATAAATCAATTAGTATATTACAATACTAAGGCTTTTCATTGCTTTTCTATAATTATACAAATTATACAATTTATATATGTACAAGCATTATTCGGCATACAGTAAATCTGAGGGGTCCACTATTACATGCCTAATTAAGCCGGTCACATTTTGTCCCGTAACACCTTTTATATTTAAATAAAGAAAATTTTAAATCTATATTATGAATATATTCAATAATAATTTTTTCTTTTAATTCTATAAATTTATATTGATTTATTCGAATTTCGAAATGTAGAATTGAATTATTCATTTTATGAATGAGGGTTGTATGAGGGATATTATATAATTAAGAAGTCTTTCGAAGATTTAGTTTTTTATTATTTTTGATAGCTTTAATAGTTAGAAACAAGTGTGTTTCTTTATTAATAGATTGTATAATAAATGGTTAATAAATTGTATATTGAAATTGAAGGTGTAAATTGAGATAAAAGTGGTTCGCTTGATGATATAGTCCGCTCGATAATAAATCATATTAATCTGAATAGATTATTATTTAATATCATTTAAGAGTGCGTTCGATTCGTTTTTCTATTTATTTAAAGAAATTTGTAATATTATTAAAATAATAAGGATATTTAGATTAATATATTTAAATAATATTTTAATAATTAAAATACATTTAAATATTGAAAAATAATATTGAAAAATAATAGGGATAGATAATAATAAAGATTTATTAAAAAATATTATTTATAAAACTTCAAAAAATTATTTTACAATTAATATATAAGGATTTTGAAAATATTTATCAATTTAAAAATATTTATTAAATAAATTATTAGAAATTATTTAATAGTTTTAAATATTTGATAAATATATTTATTTAGATTTTATTTATTAAATAATTTATTTTACAACCTCAAGCATTCGATAAATCTATTATTTAAGCTTATTAAGTAATATTTATTAAATAAATAAGATCTAATAATTGAAATAAGCCAAAATAAGTCGATCCGAATGCACCCTAAGTCGTTAAGCGAATTCGTCATGGTGAAATAAATGATCTAGATGAAGAAGATGTGACTCGTGGGGCGTAGTACGGTGTAACGTACGATGGGAAGGTCTTCGTACAAGGCCCCCTCAATTAGGAATATCGAACGCTGCAGGACTGCCTATCTATCATGGGTAGTATACAAGCTACAAAAGTTAGGACTTTTCCATCGAAGGGGGCAACTTCTAGCGGCCAAAATCATGAAAAAACCATGAATATTCATGTGTACTATATACCTCAAACTTATTGTCCGAAAATTCCACACCACTCTCAGACTATACCGAACTTCCGCAATGATCGTCTATAGATACACAAGAAACTCTATTTCCTATCATACATTTTCGAACAAGATTTATCAACGTCATCTGCCATGGCGACCCGAAGTCCTTTGAGTCTGAGTCTCTAGACACATAATCCTTAGGACTTTCAAATTTCCATTACGAGTTTGTAGATACCTACGCATCTGGATCATACTAGCATCTACCAGTATCGTGAATGGTGAATGGTAAATGATAAAGTCGCCTCCAAACATTCACAATCTCCCTTTTGTCAAGATAATATTCATCTGGACATCTCTAGGTTACCGATTGAACTAATTTGAGGCAGCGAAAACCCACCAGCCCCCTTCCTCGAATATCTCCCTAGACACAATTTCCATTGTTCAAGATTCACATTGGCCGCCGGCCATAGAACTTCCTGTCAGAATGGGTATTATCTGGTGGAAGCACATTAGCATATGTGTGCAACCTTGAGGTGAATCAACTAGAGACCAAGGGGCATGGCATTGGAGTCTTGAAGCATCGGTAAATAGAGTTACTCAACATAACACAAACCCTCGTTATCAAAGCAAAAAGCAGAAATGGAATGAAACAAATCAAACCGCAAAATATAACAATACTTTAAATTAGGTGGTGCTACACGCAGCACTTTGGAGCCCAAAATGGACGTAGACTCGAAGACGCAGATGGGAAACCCATTGTAAGCTCCCTCGAGCCGCAAGCTCTTAAATATAACTACCTTTTCTCAACCCATCAATTGCCTAATATCCTCCGGAGGCCATCTAACCTGAGCAAAACTGAGACACCTCTTAATACTCTGCAAAAACTTTCTCGTGATTTCATCTCCCATCACATGTCCCTTATCAGTCTCATGTAATTTCTCGCGTGCACTACGCTCGTGAATACCCACCATCGTCACACCGATTGGCCATGCAGCCTTTCCAATACTAAGACGTAGATACCCATCATTTGCATCGACGTATCGTTTTTCCTGCGCTGCTTTGACAATCTCCACAACCGGGCCTAGAATATCCTCATCTAGATCTCCCTTTTCGAATTTGCGAAAGAGCTATATATATTGTCAGTTTAAGATTCTATAGTGTAGATAAGTATGCGAAAGGAAGCTTACAGGAGTCATGTTATCTTTACTCTGTACCATGGCATTATAAGCCGCCTTACTAGCAAACGTATCCCTCTTCTCTTTCTCCAGCGCATGTTCCCACTCTTGTAAAACCATCGTAAAATAACTCGCCAACTGTCTAAACAGATATTTTCTCCCCTCCTCATCCTTCGGTACATCCTCGACCTTCATATCCTTTTCCTCAACCAAAACCAATGTCGTAGGAATTGGTCCCGTCGTCATAACCACCCCCAATTTCCTGAACCTCCTTAATCTCTGTTTATGAGTCTCCGCAAAAAGTTTCGCAGGGTGACCCATCTCACGCAATTTCAACACCAATTCCTCGTCGGGAATATCATCTTCCACCACTTCCTCCGCATCCTCTTTAACCAATTCCGGCAATCCTAATCTTTTCCTCCTCTTTCTCTCTTCTTCGGCTTCTATTTCCTCCCTCTGTTTCCTAGATTCTTCAGCCAATCTCCTGCGTTTTTCCTCTCGCGCTTTAGCAGCTTCTTCTTCTGCGTCTTCGCGTTTGCGCTTTTGCGCTAACTTGGCCTCACGCCCTGCTTCAATGGCGCGTTGTTCGGCCATGTATTTGGCCTGTCGTTCTGCTTCAATTTCGGACCGTTTCATGTATTTCTTAGAGGTATCGGTAGAAGATTCGCTCTTTTTGGATATCTCTTTAGACATGAGAGATGCGAAATCCATGATGGCGGTTGTGATGGTTTGCGCCGAGGATGATTGTGTTTATGGCAATCGAATTGGTGATTTCTGATTAATATAAACGTTTTTATCGTTTCTGTATCTTTCCAAATTTCGTAGATAGAGAAAATTGAGCGAGAAATCGAATTGTTGATTATGTACAAGATGTTGTCGTCAGATTGCAGGAAGTGTACAAAGCCCAAGGCTGAACATTTTTTGACGAGGCCTTGATTCTGCCTCGAGAACTTCTCACCTCAAAGTTACCCTCCACCAACATCCTTCCTCTAAACGCATCATAGCTATCCCAGCTCATGATTTAAATAAATATGGCAACTACTACTCTCACAAAAATTGATCGCAACACTACCGTTCCATTCCATCTCAAGCTTTTCTACAAAAACGGTTCATTTCCCAGGTAGGCACACAAATCTCAGCCTTCCCATGATATTCATTTATATTCATTCTGATGCGAAAATAGAATTGAAGAATTTAACCCACATGGTGAACTGCCTCTTCACGTAAATATATCTACATGGCAATCATGTACTCTGCGCGAATTATCACACTTACTAGCCACTGCGCTCCCTGATATTCTGCCCGATCCGGCGATTGGAACTCGTCTTTCATATCGACTTATATTTCCCGATTCACGACCTGCTGTTAGTGGACCCGCTAGATATGTAACAAAGGAGCTTGGCAGTGTTGTTATTGGGGAAGGAGGGCCGGGAATTCTGCCAGATGAGGAAGAGAGTTCGATTGTTGGGGAAGGAATTATGGCGGGGAGTTTGATGGGGGAACCAGAGAAGACGCTGCAGGATGCGAGGTTTGTTATTGGTGATTATGTTTGTTGTGCAATTTTACCACCGATGGCGGATGGAGGGGTTGCGCCGCCACCTAGTGGTCCTTCGAGAGGCGGTTTTGCGGGTGGAAGATCGGAAATGGGTGGGTTTGGGGGAAGAGGGGGGATGGGACCAAGAGAAAATGGATTTGGGGGTGGATATAGAGGGAGGGGAGGTTCAAGAGGAGGAGGGTTTGGTCAAGGTATGGGTCAAAGCGGAGCGGGTGGTGTGCCAATGGGAGAATGGAGACGAGGAGAGAGGATACCGGATGGTCCATCTGGGGGAAGAGGTCGTGGGTATGGAGGTGGAGGTGGTTTTGGGGGTGGGAGAGGTCGATATTGAGGGGAGTAAGAAGACATATGATACCAATTACCATGCCATTATGAATGGCGGCGCCGAGTTTCCTTGGAACACTACATTATCTCTTCTCCAATCATCCACGATTTACGCAAGCCAATGCTCTACTCTCTCTAATATCATCTCAAATCTTGAAGCATTTTTATCGGAGTATTAATAACGGATGGGTGGTAATCGGTTCGTTTCTTAGAAACATATTAGGTCAGTCCTGCAAAAGTTGTATTGAAAGTTACCAAAGTCGAGTAAATATCAATACCCATATCAAAAGACCATGCATTAAACGACGATGGTGAAGAATGCAAACTCAATTCCATAGCTCTGTCTTTTCCCATAACCTCTCATGATATCTCCCTCCACATATGTACAGCTTCCCGCATTCGATCTTTGCCCCATTCTCGTATTCCCCCATCCTCTTCTCCCTCCCCTTCACCACCATCTAGAATTCCGCAATCGTATCACCCCTACGCTTTCCTCGCATATCCCATTTTCCCTATCCTCACATTAGCTTCCCAATTCTCCACCCCCATTCTACAACCTGCGAATGGCCTCGCAATATCTTACCTCAGTCTTGATAGCCATGTACCCAACAATACTCGGAATGACCGCTCCAAAGACAAATGAAATCGCGGCAGTGCGACCCGTCCATCGGAAATACTTGTGGCGATTGGTAGACATATCTATAACCCATTAGACCCCCTTCTTCTCCGCTATCCCATCCCCGCCATCCCGTCATTGCCATCGTAATTCGCCGCAAGGCCACCCGGATGCAGAAAGAACATACTGCTATATTTGACCAACGCGGGGTCTACCGCGAGTACTATTTCCGCAGCATTAGTCCGGCCCAATACGCACAGCGAGAAGAGACAAACCATGATCGTGACCAGCCATTGTGAATGAAGTTGCGAGGATGAAAGAAACGCTTGCGTGAATGATTTCTCGTTCGTTCCGGCTCTGGAAATCCAGTGTTCAAGCCCCATGTGAATAGAGGTTCGCGGTTGAAAGCTCAGACGCCGGAAAAACGTTTGCCGACACTCCGTAATATACGCACGGCTGAGATTTTGGGCGATGATGCACTTGATTGTTGTGCCGGATGGGATGGATGGTCCAGTTTTTTTTTATCACAGGTTATCAATGGGGTATCGATTGTGCCGAGGTGGGCTGAGGGCGAACTAATCGGTAGTGAGATAAACTTGTTTATGGGAGGGGAATCTACTGAGAGAGTGCTGGAATGAGAGTGTTTGATTTCTTTTCTTTGTATTTGTGTATCTATTTTGATTAGGATTTTTGAGGTTATAGGTTGTCTTCATTAGAATCTCATATTATACACAATTGCTATCATATATACTCCAGTTGCCATGTCTTCACCAGCTTCCATGTCAGATCAGCCAAAGATCAAACTTTACTGGTAGCAGTTCTCCCTTTCTTTTCTCTCCCTCTCCTGCACACATACATCCATTCCCTTTCACCCCATCCATCCGTCCATCTCATCTCACCCCATTTCTCCCGCCAAACTAACAAATCCAGGCTCAACCAATCCCGATCTCAACGAATCCTCTGGCTCCTTGAAGAATTGAAGGTCCCCTATGAGCTGGAAATCATCCACAGACTTCCCTCCAAGCACGCACCTCCCGAATTGAAAAAAGTGCATGCATTGGGAAAATCCCCCGTCCTTACAATTCTACCCGTGAGAGCCACGGAACCGGTAGTTTTGGCGGAGAGTGCGTTCATTACTGAGTGAGTTTACCTATTTCTGTGGCGAGGAACGGATTTGAATTCAGAGATTAAGAGGGGTGTAAATATGGAATTCAAAATAGAAATAGAAAATGGAGGAGCTCAATCAGTCCCTGGTTTCTGATATAATGTATCTGAAAGAGAAGATAATTTTGGATATCATTTCCCTAGCTTTCCCAGGTCCTAAAAGAATGTCTTCCAAGCATAAACACTAACTCACCCCCAAAGATATCTCCTCGATCATTTCACGCACGGCAGTACCCTTCTCCCCACCCGCTGGAAGCCCGGTCAAGAAAACACTCTCGGTGGCGAAACCGAAGAATGGACTCGTTTCCGCTATTACATGCATTACGCCGAAGGCTCTCTGATGCCTCCCCTCCTGGTCGCTCTCATCATGTCTAGTAAGTCCTTCATATTTGTATTCTCGAATATCACTGACTCTCTAGTGATCAATTCGCCCAATCTTCCATTTTTTATCCGTCCTATCACAGGCATGATAACTTCAAAAGTACACGAATCATTCCTGGAACCGAATTTCAGTACTCATTTTACTTTTCTTAATGAACAAATCCAGAGCTCTCCAAATGGTGGAAAATATCTCTGTGGTGAACATCTCACTGGTGCAGATATCCTCATGTCATTTCCTCTTGTAGCAGCTAAACAGCGCGCTGGATTAACAGAGGACAAATATCCGGAACTTTTCGCCTATACAGAACGATTAGAAAATGAAGCGGGATACAAGAGAGCTGTTGAAAAGATTGTGGATATCGAGGGAGAGTTTAAGGCGATTTAATTCTGAGGGTTCTTTGGTAATCACTATGACAGTATACGAGCGCATCAAGCTCGAAATGGCAAGTGGGAGAAATGAAGCAATATTTGTGTTTCTTGTCCTACATATGTTTCGCTGAATCTCTTCCCATTCGATGTATTTTATTATTGTACCGATTATAGATAGGTCTCATTTCAGTTCTTCAATACACTTTCATGTTTACCAATCTTCTATACTTCACCCCCCTGGAAAGATCCAACAGGAGGTTGTATCACCCAACCTAATATGCAGGGCGGTAGCTTCGTGTATATCGTGAGTACTAATTTTAAGTTCTGGTGATACTATACATCGAAACAGTGTGATTTGCCGAGGCAATCAAGTCGATGCATTGTTCGATTTATATCGGCGAAAAGTCTAAGGCTTCAAAAGTTGACTTGATTAATTGTATAGCAAGAAATATGACAAGATTTACGGATATCTGAGACCTAGAACATCTATTGAAAGGATGAGTTTACATACTCTCCCGACCATGCTACTCATCATCCCATCAGATTATTTGTGTTTCTGAAAAACAAATGCTACGTTATGTAGAGGCAAAACTTCTCATAATGTGTGTTTGCAAGAAATCGGGCCCTACCCCAATTGGGATGTACTCTTCCAACGACGGGAGTAGAAGAAAAGAAGGAAGAAGAATTGCCGCCCATGGTATTACTGATAAGGCCAGAATGATACAATGATCACACTGGCAAGGATTTTCGAGAGAGTTTTTCGTCCTATGAGCATGTCTCAATCTACTCAGAGAGAGAGCGGTAATTTGATTTTTCTATGTAAAATTTGACACCAAAATAACAGTTTGAGGCACGCTCGCTTATTATAAACGAACTGGTTGAACGGCCGACTATTTGGCGAAATTTAGAGCAATCTATCGCGAAACCCTCATTAGTGACCTCTAACTATGAGACCATTACGCCTGTTTTCACTTTAAAACTCCACGAGATTTAGAAAATTTAGTTGGGAATAAGTGTGACAGAATGCGGAAACATTGCAAAATCACGGGCGCCTTGTACAATTCGCATCCCAATATAGAAGTTGCTCGATAATTTGCCGAAGAAAGGGAACGAGATATCGACGGATAGTAGATTCAGCTCAAGGTTGGGCTTGTTGCCTTCGCGTCGCAAGTCGATCCACGATGCTGAAGGGACAGGAATGGTATGATAGGATTTGGCTCTTACTGGATTGGAACCCTCAAAATATTCGCGCTAGGACTTTGAGTTTGCTATCATCTCAATGACTGGGTGATTGCGGCTGATTGACAAAAGCCCAAGATCGAAGCCAGAGGTGGGGCATTTATGAATGATCCTTGACTTGTTAGTGGGGTCGGGAGAAGATGGAGAAGTGATGGATGTTGAATATAATGGGATGAGACGGAGAATAAAGGGAACCGGCGGGGTGAATAATGCTGGATGTGCTCTTATGGCTTCGAGACACTCGTATACTGATAGGTGTGAATACAACCCTGGTGAAGTTAATCTAAATTGGAAGACTTGGGAGTGGCATTCTGAATGCGATTTGTTGAAGCTAGAAGGCGAGACTTCATCATGCTAGCCTGTAACACATCATCTCCAGTTTGGGATGCAGAACGATCAACTTCAGGCAATAATTGAAAGATAGATCAGATATTTCGAAAAACGATACATTGTATATCCTTCTACCCAATGTTGCCCAATGCTGAAGTTCTTTTGACAACTGGACGAATGAATATCATATACAGCCCCCTCATTCAAAGTATTACTTAAAATGGCTCTAGAACAAATTTTCGAGCTAAATGATCTCCTCGCAATCATTTTCTATAGGTAGTAGATACATACAAGTCTAGGCTTCACACAGACTACTTTTATCTGAATGCATAACAGATAATCGGGCCCAAAGTAAAAAAGACAGCCTGTGCTCAAGCTTCTTGAAAAATCTCTGAAGGAGAAGCGGAGCACATGTTGATATATTTATATTTTCAATCGAACAGGAAGCTGCCACAACTATACAACCCTCCGTACATAAATTTATCGATGTACTAAGTGCACTGTACATAAGGTGTGCAGCATGCCAACTACGCATACATACATATACCTGTGAGTAAGAATGCGTTCAATAAAGAGAAAGAAAGCGTCCACTTGGACCCCTCTCGTTCGTTACAAAACGACACGAAGATGAAGATATGCCCTCATATTGGAGAATTCTGGAAGTTTGAAGGAGCTAAATTTCCTTGATATTTTTCTGTGCGTTTTCATGTTCATAGTGGATACCCTGCACATGAACTAGCAGCTGTCGGTGAGAGCATTGCAGTGCAGTGTGCATAGAACGGCCTGAGAATACCTGGCCCCTGTCCATACAATTATGAAGGGTGGCATATTTACGCCACTCAGAAATTGACCTGCAGATAAGGCGATGAAATGCGTTTGAATTGGGCTTGAAATTTGAGACACGCATGAACAAACGGATGAACGAAATTGATGAAGGCGTTTAGATGACTCGAGAAAAAGTTCGCCATCGTAATGTTTCTTTGGCAGAATCAGAATGAGGTTCTTCATCTGTTGGTACTGTGGGCATGAAAAGTTATCAGAAGACTGACTATCTTTTTGATCCATTCCTGACATTCTCGGGAAAAAAGCAGATAAGTTGATAGACAGTGGGGTAGACAGCATTCATTACCCCCGAGGTTCCGTGTAGGATGGGATTCATGGGAATCTTGGAAAATGAATGGTACATAGACGCAGCAGGGTTCAAATGCGGGAGGTAAAAAAATGGATCTGGAGTTGTGTGTGGTGGTGGTGTGGTGTCTCCGTCTCAACGCATGTCGGTGGAACATTCATCTCCAACCGTCCAACGCAGAGATAGTTCAACGACTAGGTAATCCGCCGAGCCAGCCAGCTACTGAGGATTGGGGATCGTAAATCCATCTACTCCGTAGACAGAAGTCCATAAAAGATATCCAAACTAGTCTGATGAAGGAGGCGAAAGGAGGAGTACGTGGCAGCTTGGTGTTCGCGATCGAATGTTCATAGAATGTTACTGTAATGGACGAAAGACAATGTCGTCTTATCTTTGACAAATGGCATTCTATACCTTCTCCCATGTTTGGGTTTTTGGGTTATTGGGTTCCTGTGAGAGTCGAATGAATCAATCGACAGATGTTATCGAGCGGTCGAGGGGTCGCGGAGGGGTGAATGTGAAAATGAATGTGAGCGTGAATACGACGAATATGGATATGGATATGATTGGGAATGTGAATGTGAATGTCCATAGGAACAGGAAGAGGAATATGAATATATTCCTCTCCTCTCTCTGCCCTTTGCCCCTTTGCCTTTCCCTCTCATCTTGTCTTTTTCCTTTCTGGATCCCAAGCTACTTCACCGTCTTGCGAATCACTAGCCGTACGGTACGAAGCATATCCCGTTCATAACACTTTCATGCCCCTCCGTACTTGATACTCCTTCCTTGCCGCCAACAACGTCCCTTGTCGATTCCTTTCCCACCAAGCAAAACTGCCAATCCCTCCATACATCCATACAGCCATACGGCCATACATCCATACCTTCATACATCCATACATCCACACATCCATCCAATCCATCCATACGTCCAAGCAATCTAATCCGCATCCACATCTACCACCCATTTTTCCCCTCCCCCAGCATTTCCACCATCTTTCTGGATTGATTTAGCCGAATGACCATCCCATACCGTCATAATAAATCTCCACTAACCTCTTTCTGACCTTGATAGCTTACTTCCACTTATTTAGAATATCTATCGCATATCTCTCCAAATTATTTCTCCCCCCGACTTTCTTCTACACCTACCCATCTATACACATTAACTCTGCAACTCTTGTAGAAGTCTTGTTTATAGTGGTTTGTGCGAATATTCAAGACGTCTTTGTCTTATACATCAAAATACAATCCTCTTGTAAATAAACAAACAATGGCTTCCCAACCAGAAGATGTTTATGCAACTGTACGTTATGATCATAGCTCGACAAGAATGGGATGGCTTGAACTGACAACTTCGAATAGCTTCTTTTGACCGACACCTACCTTCCAGGTTTGTTTTATCATACTAAGCCTGCCAGAAATCATTAACTCATCTTGCAATCCAGGTGCTCTTGTGTTGGCACATTCTCTACGAGATGCTGGTACTACCAAGAAAATCGCCGTGCTTGTCACGGTTGATTCGGTGACCTCTGAGAGTATGACTGAACTTCAGGTAAGCACTCTACTTTGGGGCACTATGGGAATTAATCTAACATATAATTCAAGAGAAACTTCGACTTTGTCATTCCCGTCGATCGAGTCGTCAACCAATTACCAGCCAACCTTGACCTCATGGGCCGCCCTGATCTTCACTCGACTTTTACCAAAATTACATTATGGAAACAAACGCAATTCCGCAGAATAGTCTACATGGATGCCGATATGGTTGCTCTTCGGGCACCAGATGAGTTGTTTGCTCTACCAAATCCATTTTCCGCCGCACCAGATATCGGATGGCCCGACATCTTCAACACAGGTCTGATGGTTTTGGATCCCAACATGGGCGACTACTATGCTTTGGAGGCCATGGCAAACAGAGGAATTTCTTTTGATGGAGCTGATCAAGGTTTACTTAACATGCACTTCAAGAATACTTACAACCGTCTAAGCTTTACTTACAACGTCACCCCATCCGCCCATTACCAATATCTCCCAGCATTTCAACATTTCCAATCTAGCATTAGTGCCGCCCACTTTATCGGAACGGATAAGCCATGGAAAGTTGGAAGACAAGCCAGTGTTGGAGCCACTCCTTACCACCAGATGACCGGAAGATGGTGGGCAGTTTATGATAAACATTACAAGCAAACGGTAAGTCTAATATCTTCAATCACAGATGAAGCTAATGTTTCTTCAGTCGGCGACCGGAACTTCCAACGGAGCGGCACCCCTTATTGTACAATACCTCGTTTTTGGAGAATTCCAGCCCCAGACCCAGGAGGACCATTCCCAAGGAGCCCATTGTGAGAAATTTCAACATTTTAATGCAATTAATGATACTACTACTACAGCAGAGGAACCATACCATGATCATACAGAAACAAACTTGGAAAACAAAGAAGCTTATGATCCCCCAGTACAGGCAAAATTGGACCAAACTCGGAACATCTCATATTCACCATGGGATGCCAGCAAGTGAGTTTCATTGTCATTGAGAGCGGAGGGGATTTGTCTAATGATCTGTAGAGCACCACCACCACAAAATTCGAGACCGGAAGCCTCAAACCTCCCCGATAACCATTATGAGATGTCCAACGATGCTACCCCATTCCGAGCACCAAGCCGCTACCCAGACCCCCCAAGTGACATGTACTACGAAGTACCAAAGGCTCCAAAATGGCAAAGACCAACACCAATATTCCCATGGGAAGCTAACCCACCGGTACCCTCAAGAGTATTCCCTGAAGATGATTATGATGACACAGCAGTACCAGAAACCCCCGTTGCCGGTTCGGTAGTCGCAACTACCGAGGATGAAAGAAGCATGCCCGCTACTCCTACCACTCCAACCATGTCGAGTGTCAACGATCCATGGCAAGCTTATGCTAGGGCAAATGCGTGGGATGAAGTTCCAGAAATTGAGCGATACATTGGAAACATGTCAAAGAATCGCAAAGGCAACATCCAAGTTCTTCAAGGATACGGCACAGGTATATCACAGATTTCCAGCTTAGGAGGCCGTAGGCGTAGTATGAGGCTCACAGACTTTCCAACAGAGCTTGAACGGCCTAGTTTACCAGTAACACCCGCACCAGTTAGAACGCAACCTACTTTCTGGGGTGAAGAGAGAGAAGAAGATAGCACATTACCTCCTGCGGAAGGTGTTCCTGCACAACAAGATTGGGTAAGCCTTTTTGATAAATTCAATGGAACTTTTGATGCCCTCAGAAGTCTTTTTGAAGACCCTAAGAAACTTTTCCTTGGCCCCAGTGCCCGATTTTACGATCTTACACGGCTTTTGAAACTGTTCAATAGGCTATTAGATGATCTTAGGAGATTCTCACTGACACCCGGACAGGACCCAGCAGCTCAACTTGATATGCTTGCTAGGCGTCAATCAGATGTCCTAGCCAACAAGTTGGAAATTCCCACGCGCGAGATGCCCTCGAGACCACTCCCCTTCGGATCCGAACCCGTTAACCAAGGAGCTATCATTGAGGAACCTTCTTACCATGGACCAGGAGCAACTTGGGAGAAGGACGATAATTATGCCACTAAAGAGACCCCTTTACTCCCAAGTGAAGCAGAGAAAGATGTTTTGGAGACTTAGAGAAAGGAACAGGCCCTAATAAAAATTTGCACGTTTATATATCTATGTATATTGACTTTTACATGTTTCTCCAGCATGCGTTTTTGCCTCTTACTTTGCTATGTCTGATTTTTGATCTCTGATTGAGCATTTATGGAATGAGCATGGTGCTAGTGGTATATTTGATTCATGATTGCCTTTTGCCATTTAAGCTTTGATTTGCATTTACGTATAAATAGAATTCCCGCGAGTCGTATATATCTTATCCCTTGATTTTTTTGATGTTTTAGGAGTTAATGCCTGGGGATTTGCCAGGAGGAAAGAAGGGAATTTTAGGGAGGTGAGACAAAGGAATGATGTTTAAAAGTATGCTTGTGCGCTTGTGCTTGTGTATGATGGTGACTGTGGTTGATGGGACGAGATTGGTGCACCAGAGCTGACAAGTTTGACGAGTATATTTGTGGATGGATGGATTGGTGGTGAATTGGGGTGAATGGCTAAATGTAAAGGAGGGGGTTTTAATTATGGAACAGATGTAATCATAAAGTAAATTGTGATGATGAAGGGGTATCAAAGACTGATGAGACTGAAGGAGAATGTGAATACGAATGCAAATGTGAATGAGAATGTCTGATCCAGGCTAGATGATAGTCTAGATGATAGTTCTGATATGAGAACACGAGAACATGAGAACATAATACCCTACATAGTACATCCCATGCCATACCATACCCATACCATATTTACCACAATACTTAGCATACTCATTATTATATCACAAGTGTTGAAAGTGCTTATCAGTGTTCGAGTCTGTGAGATATGTGGTGGAACGGAACGGAACGGAATGGAGATGAGATGAGATGAGATGAGATAGCTATCTATGCAGTTGGGTAATTATTTAGTTGGTTGAGTGGTGGGTGGTATAGTGTGATATAGTGTGATGGATAGATTATTATGCTGATTCATACTAACTACCTACCTACCTACCTATTGATATTTGCGAGGAGGGAGGAATGTGAACTTGAATAGGTGATGAATGGGATTGGAAATTATATATGTATATATCAATCACAGTTGTTTAATGCTTTGATCATAGTACAAGCACAAGCATACAAATGAGTGTATGTATTCATACATATTCATATCAAAGCAATCATTTCAATATTTATTTTTATTTTCCATCGCTTTTCTTTTCTTTCCATCTGATCTCATGTCTCATAATTCATTCACTTCTCTCTGTCCTCCATTCAATGATGATGAGATCACCAAATCTCCACCCCCCCCCTAAACATCATCTCGCTAATTCCAATCTCGTACCAGAACTCCATCCGTTATTCTCCTTTACGCTTCCCCCCTCACCACTAATCCACCAAGATCTTTCCCTCCAAATGCGAGAAATGATTGAAGAAACTTTCAAACAGACGAATTCCATGCTCTACATCAAATGCTCCTCCACATTCTCTAATACTATGCATACTCAACATTGGATTACCCAGATCAAGGGTTCTTGTTCCTAAAGCTGCGCTCAACATAGGTCCAATAGTACTTCCACAACTACTATCATTTCTGACCACAAAGAGTTGGAGTGGTACACCACTCTTTCCATCTTTCGAATCTGCGGAAGGTTTGGCCTTACGGGCAACTTCTTGAAGAAGGACTATACCAGGGGAATTGGTGGCATATCGTTGATTTGCGTTAATTTTAATGACGGTTCCTTTGTTCATTTCAGGACGATGGTCTTGTTCATATTTTTGCGCGTAGTTGGGATGGATGGAGTGAGCCATGTCTGCAGAGATGAGGAAAGAAGAAGCAAGGGTTTGTTCGTAGGCTGTGGCGATTTCGACGTCGGACTCACGGTGAACCATGTCGTAGGAAGACGATGAGCCGGGACCGGCAGTGGAAGCGGGGATCACGGAGAGACGTCTGAGAACCGCGGGGAGAAGGTTAGAGGCTGCTCCGTGCGCGGATGTACTACCAATTTCTTCGTGATCAAAACAGGTGATTAGTCTGATTGATGATTCATCATCCAAAGCAGCAGAATCCTTTACAGATTCGATAAGTCCTTCAACGCTGCAGTAGGTCATGCCCAAATTGTCCAATCTGCCCGAATAGATGAGTTCATTGTTCAACCCACCCAAACAAGCTTTTTGTGTATCGTATAGGATCATTTCAAAATCAACGATATCATCAATACCAACACCTACATTCTTTGCAATCAGTTCCACAATGTATGGATGATGACGAGCGGTCATCGCTTGCAAGGGTTTGTATTCATCCGAGTCCTTACTCTCCTCTGATGGAGTCGGCCCGTTCTCGCTCGCTCCTGTACGATTCAACTCGGCAGCCACCAGCCCGGCAATTGGAAACAATTCGGTCTCTTTATTCGGATCGAAACTTGTGGCACGGTTGAGATGAATGGCCAGAGTAGGGATGCGGAGGATTGGTCGATCGATTTTGACGAGCTTTTGTACAAAGTTTCCATCCCCATCTTTAACCATGGCTCTCCCCGCTATGCTCAAATCTCTATCGAACCACGATGTCCAGATGCCACCCCCATATGTCTCCACACCCACTTGTATAAAACCAGAAGCTTGTTTCTTGGATACCGGCTTGATACGTAAGGTAGGAGAATCGGTGTGCGCACCAATCATGGCAATTGGGTTACCGGCCTTCCACTTCTTACCGATGGCGAAAGCGACGATTGAAGAAGCATTTCTGGTGAGATAATACTTTCCGCCGGGCTGTAAACTGGTAGACCAGTTATCTCGCTCCTTAATCTCTGTGAAGCCCGCTTTGGAAAGTCGTTGAATGGCAGAGTGTACTGCATGGTAGGCTAAATGGAGAAGTTAGGTACGACTGCAGAGATAAGGTTGCCATGGTATTGATAGCTTATTTATTTGATTCTACTTACGACCAGGTGAAGCATTGAGGAAATCGAGAAAGTCGTGTGCCTTTGCTTCCGCAGTTGATAGATTTCGGTTGGACATTTTGACAGCGGACGAGATGTAAGATCTGCACAATGTGGGAAAAGGGATGGAAGTGTTTCTTGCCGAAAGAGACGTGATGGAAAGAAAAAATGGTGGTGTTGATGGTGTTCTTAACATTAGACTAGGAAGCTTCCTTTTGAATTCACTTCACCTGCAAAGAGATAAGGTGGGACATTCATCCAAGGTGGAGGTGTTTAACTCTGTGGTTGCACCGACCAGCCTCGCACGGTTACTGGAGCATGTGGAAGGTGAGGAGCCACACTGTGGCGCATGTGGCTCGAGTGGCGGTAGCTACGAATCTTCACAATGGAGAGGCGCTGATTGGTGGCTGCTGATTCACACCATCCTTGCTCTGATTTTGAAAGCCTCAGGACGCGTGCAGGGGAAAAAGCAAAGTGAGGCAGCAATGAGACAACGAACAGGGTAGATCCTTGCGATGAATCCTTGCATGGCGGCTTCTGTTTTACTTCAGGAATCCGTCTCCAGTTGCGAAGTACACATCAGATCTGCCCTGTGGTGACACTTATTCACACTTGTGAGCGTAGGATGAATTCGTGTTTGCTGACGATTGAGAGAGAGAGAGAGAGTGTGTGTGTGAGTGTGAGTGCGAGTGCGAGTGCGAGTGAGAGTGAGAGCGTGCGTGTGTGCGTGCGTGTGTGTGTGTGCGAGTAACTGGATGCTGGGTGGCTAACCTCTACCCAGTCGTCATTTGCTACATGGTCATTCGAACGGTCCAAGAAGTAGACTATTCCATAGACGAAGAATTAAAGTAAGGTAGGTAACTGGATCCCATGGCCTGTCTGTCGCATCTGATATTCCAATGTCGAAGGAGAACAATTCATCCACTCTTCACACTCAAGAAAGCAGATCTGCCCCTGTTCCTGCAGACACGGAAGAAATGCAAAGATTCTCATTCGATGGCACATATCCAGACACCCCAAGATATCACACCAAAAGGTTAGTGTTTCCCCGGCATTGATTGCCACTAAAGAAGCGCCATGAATGCAGCCATGTCGATATTGTTTTACTTTGAGGATTGCATATTGGACGAAGAGAAAACAAAGTTCCGTTGCAGTGAAATGAAGGGGGTAGGGACGAGGCATGTTCTTCTTGTCATTCTGTCGTGTATTTTGCGACGAGTTGTAATGAAGCAATTGATTCAATCAATCGACGAGATGGAATGCACAAGGGAATTTGGAACTGTCGGTCGTGATGTGATAAACCCATGGTTTGTTTCCCTTTCTCAAAAGAGAATGTTTGTCTGGGCAAATCCACCCGAACGTCGTGACATATATTGATTGGATGGCACGAGACGAATTGGGACGGAGTGGGTGGTACAATTTGCATTGCCTTGCTGGGTTTTCTGACGATCATCACTTCCCCCTCCTCCCTCCCCAGCTCAGCCCATGTCAATGCTCCCCTTCTACTTTGTACATTTACGAGAGAGCGACGGACATGTGGTTTGAAGGATTGCATGTTTTGGATGGGATGGGAAGGGAAAATGCATCAGCTGAGGAGGAGGAGGAGGAGGAGGCGGATGTTGTGGTGTTACCATGACTTGTTTTTATTTATGACTGTAGCAAAGACCTCTGGAGGGATACTTTGAGGATGTATATGTGTATATGTATATGTATATGTATGTGTATGTGTATGTGTTTGTATGTGTAGGTGTAGGTGTAGGTGTAGGTGTGTGTAGATATGCATATGTATATGTATGTGTATGTGTCTATGTCTATGTCTATGTCTATGTCTATGTCTACGTCCTTTGTACCTCGCCTCCTCCTTCTTATCGAGACAGCAGGGGAAACCATCCTTCGTCCTCATTGGAAAACCATCGCCTCATTATTACCCAGTACGTTCCCCTCATTTGTCCCATCTGTGCTGGTGTTCATAAACTCTAAACCCTAAGCCATGAGCCATGAGCCATGAGCCATAAGTCATAAACCATAAACCATAAAGCATAAATCATAAACCATAAACCATAAATCATAAACCATAAACCACAAACCATAAACACTGATGAGAAATGGGTCTACATCTACATCTACATCGATATCTCCATCTCCATCTTCATCCACATCTCCATCCACATCCCCATCCTCGAGAATTTCCTTTACCCACCCGCCCCATCTGGATTCCGCAGTCACCGACACTCAATTCATCTTCTCTCCCTCGACTTGATTTATCTTTTCCCTCTCATTCTTTTGCTTGTCACCGTCAGACAGCCTCAATTTCCAACATCCAATTGCATGGCCCCATGACTACACGAATTAATAAAGGGTGAATGCTCTGTGTGCCATCCATCCCTCCCTAGAAAATCATTGGCAAACTCTTACCGGATTGGGATTCCAAGTGTCCAACTAGGGCTGAGTAGTTTTCAGCGGCCTCTTGGGAGATGGTGGGTGTTACTTAATTGATCGATCATGATTCGTCGATGAAGATTACAAGAGAGGGAAATGCTGCCTAGGACTTGATCTGTATGTAGTTCGAATCACAATCACCTGTTGGATCTGCCTACATCTGACTTCTCATCGAGGTATGCTTTTAGAGAGAACGACACATGTGTGAAGAGATGCACGTCGAATGAAGAGGCGAGGGAGGTGAGCGCTGGGGAGGGACTCACTTACCGGTCCCATCTATTACTGTCTAGCATCTACATATCATTGACAGCCAACTAAACTGTGGGTCGAATCGAATCTCCTCAATCTAGCTACCGACACCGATTACTAGGTAGTCGCTCCAACTCCATCGACGCTCCATGCAACCCTTTACCTAGATAGTTAGATATTGTCAACAGAGTAGTCCCGATGGATCCAGGTACTTCATACCCAGGTAAGTGATAAACACTCCAGAGATTTCGAGAAAGAAACGAGAAAAAAGAAAAACGAGAGTCGTAAGATTTCCACCCTCGCTCCGTACAGTCAATGTACATCGTACACCCTTCCTTGCTAGGTATCTATTCCCACCAGCCATAGATAGACTTTTCCTTAGCCTTCCTGATCCATGCAGGGACGCACATCATTTGAGGAACGGATTAATACCAAGATGGTCAATCGAGCATCGCCCGTAGCATAGTAGTGTATCTGAAATACGATTAATGATTCAGCATCGGTCGATATCGCCATCTCATCGACTCGCTGTCTGTGGAATGAGAGCAGATCACATGTAGATAGCAGTATGCGCAAGTATAGGCAGGGCAGAGCAGGGCAGAGCAGGGCAGAGCAGGGCAGAGCAGGGCAGAGAGACGGACGGACGGACGGGTAGATTGGTCCAAGGGACACATCTGATGTTGTAGGATTCGTTGACTCAATTGATTCTTCCCGAATCACAATGGGCGCTTAACGGTCTCTAGGTCTCTAGGTCTGGGTCTCTGGGTCTCTGGGTCTCTGGGTCTCTGTTCTCCATATGATTCAAATGATACGAACCACCCCCCATGGATCTATCTGATACAATACAAATCTACGAGGCAGGCCGTTGCTCGAGTACTTATATAGGCATGCGAGATTCTACACTTTTGCATGCCGACAGCCACTTTCCCAACCATGACAATAACAGCAGACATATGGATATTCCAACAGATTAGCAAACTCAAAATCATTCTCGTGTGCACATTATTGCCCTCTCGGTCCAGGCCAGCATCCTCCGTACTCCTCTGTTTGAAAGGTTGAAAGCTTGAGTGATGGACTATGACCGAATGGGTGGTGACCATATGCAGACTAAGCCTACTTGATCAAGAGATCGATCATGCTATGCTCCACTTTGTAGAAGAGCAATACCGACCGATAGATCTATCCCATCCCTCCCTCGCACCTTTTTGCCTTTGCAACGGTACTAGCGCTTGGTGTCTTCTTGGGCTCTCCTCTTCGTCCTCTTCGTCCTCTTCGTCCTCTTCTCCCCCTTCTCGGCTCTCCTCCCGCTCTTACGCCACCCCTTCCTTCCAGAGCAAAACGCACACGAGAGCTTCACCCGCGCGCCCTCCCTCGTGCTCGCGATCAATCCTGCCATTGCTTCTTCTCCCCAATGCACCTCGGTGGGAAATGAAGTCGAGAGCAAATCAATCACCGTACATTCACGGTGCGTACCCACACCCACACACGCACACTTTAAACAACCACCAACCTTACTAAGGGACTAGCATCTCAAGCATCTCAAGCATTAAAATGGCACTAAAAAATCATAACCCTGCACCATCGAATTTAGCGTAGTCATTTCCAGCCCAGCTTCGGTATCACTTCTCTGCCCTTGCCATTTCACCTACATTTTACTTCCGCCCACCACTTTGCACTCATCCCCATCCATCCATCCCATCCCATCCCATCCCATCATACATACACACATACACATACACACACATACACATACACACACACACCTTCATGCGTCCTGAACAACTTCTTCACAAAACGACACAAACGGGACGACCCTCATCGTACATGGATCGAGAGTAAAATATGTTCACATAATTTTTATGCTTCTTTTATTCGGAGAGAAGCGCGAGAAAAAAAGAGAGAGAGATATTCAAATACATACATAATCGATTATCGCATCGTCATTCTTCCGTTCTCATCCAAATACGACGGCCCTGCCCTGCGTGATAGTATTTGATTCACTCGAGGCGCTACTCACCTAGGTATCGAATGAATATTCAGCTAGTCGATTTGTTAATCAATCAATTCATTGATTCACCGAATGTGCTGGCTTTCCAGGGCACCTAAAGGCAGTCAACCTCGATCAAATTAATTCCTCCTACCTTGAACCTTTTCCTTTTCCTCAACACACACGCACACGCACACACACACCATACAGCCTCCTCCTTCGACGTCAAAGGTACTTGTCATTCCTTCTTTATCTTTCCGCCGATCCCCCATTCGATACCTAATATTCGATTCTCGTACACTTCAGAGTGCGTCGCAAACGAAGGCACTATCTCCAATAAGGACTTTTCATGGAACACAAGGTCTAGCTCTATTCGAATGTAACTGTGGCAGCCTGCAGCCATTTTACGGCTCGCCGCCTATTGTCAGCAATCCATACGACTTTTGACTTCCCCCGCCTGGTGCCAAAAGCAACAACAGGTTCAACCTCGCAATCTTCTTCAACCAGTCCCGTGTACTCTCCACCATACTTGGGGTAAACACGCGCTATATTTCTTCCGCCGTTCGATCTTGGGTTGGCGGTCTGAATCAAATTTCAAGTCGGTCCTCCTCTAAGTAGGAGAGTGGCATTGCCACACCGAATCCTAAGATGGCCTCAAATTTTCCACAAATGGGTGGTGCGGGCCAGATGATGCCACAGCAACAACAGCAGCAGCAGCAGCAGCAGCAGCAACAACAACAACAGGTTCACATGCAAATGCATCCAAATCGACAACCCCAACAATTAAACCATATGATATATCAGAAACTTCAACAACAAGGAGCACCACCATCAGGATGGCAGCAGATGGTGCCGGCTCAGGAGCGTATGGCAGTCATTTACAATATGTAAGTTGTTTCCAGTTCTCGCAATTTCAGCCTCGGTGATTTATGTATCCAAAACGATCTTCAAAACAAACCTTGTACACAGCACATAAATCTTCGACGATTGATACTGACTTCTATGCAGAATTGGTGCTTTACGACTTCTTTCTCAAGGTCAAAACACACCTCAGCACATGTTTAAGCTTCTCGACATTGCCCTTGGCTTCGAGAAAGAAGCATTTATGACCTCGCCCGATAAAGTATTAATTCATGTCAATGGTGCAAGGCTCACAGCTAACGAGTTTAGATTTCCTACAAAAATAAAATGAATGACAAGCAGCGTGAATTACAGCAAGCTCGAATGCAATCCCAGCAAAGTATGCAGCAACAAGTCAACTCACAAGCCCAAGCCCAGCAGCAGCAGCAGCAGCAGCAGCAGATGATGATGAATCAAAATGGCATGCAGGGCCAGATGCCGAGAAACAATCCTCAGCAACCTCCTCAACAAGGCTTTCAACATCTTCAACACCAGATGCAAGCGTCGCCTCTACCCCCTCAGCAACCTCAGGCCATGCAGAACGGCCTCCCAAACGATACCCTTCCACAGAATATGTCTCAGAATGCACAATTGCAAGCAAATGGCATGCAAAATCAAATCCAGCATGGATCAGGTAGACCCATGAATGGCCAGCCACAATTACAACCGACGCCGACACCAAACGAGATGCAGGAAATGAATCGAGAAGCTATCAGAATGTGTAGCGAAGCATCAGAAAATGACAAGGTCAACATACGGAATACCTTGAGGGCAAAGATGACTCCACAGCAACTCCAATCGCAGGAACAGAGTGGAGCAGACATCGCGTTTCTGTGGTATCGCCAGCAACTGATGAATAGATGGCGTCATCGTCACATGCCGATGGGGCAAGGACAACACCCTACACTTCCACAGCACCCACAAAATGGTCCCGCAACGGCTCCAGCCATGCAGCAACAGCGATCTATGAACCCAAGCCCAATGAATGGCCAATCGCAACCCCCTACAACCATGGGTGGGGGCCCAGACTTTAATTCTTTCTTGGGCAACATGGAAAACTTAATCGGCCAACAGCAGCAAGCGGGGGTTTTGGCTCAGGAAGCAGGTCAAGTTGTTGTACCTGTCAGTGCGCCAAGGAATAACACTCCCCAGCCCAATGTTACAATGCCAGGACAAGCGATCAACATGAACGAACAACGTTCGGCTTCCAATCCCATGGCGAGAACGCAGGCCCAACAGGTTCAAATGTTTAATGCTCAGCAGTCACAAAGATTTCAGCAACAGCAGCAGGCACAGCAGGCACAAGCTCGTGCAAATGCAGCCGCCAAGGCGCAAATGGGACTGCAAGGCCAACCGGGGGGAATGGGTCCGGGGAACATGCCATCACAGCAGAGCCCTGCGATGAATACGCTCAACGCTGCCATGAGGACGCCGTCTCAGCAGATGGGACACCCTGAGGCTGGTGGGATGATGCATAATGCACCATTTGGCCAGTCACTGGATCCACGCTTTGGTAATCCAAGAATGTTTGGTAATTCCATGAACCAATTCAACCCCGCAATGTTGCGAGATATGGGCCCAGAACAACGTCAACACTTCTCAAATTTGCCACCTGACAAGATGAGTGAATTTGCGAAAAATTGGCAGGCTCGACAGCAGCAGAACCCAATGCAACAGGCACAACAAATGGCGATTCAAGGAAACAATAATCCACTCCGCCAAGGACAACCTGGACCACAGTCTGCACAGCTCTTGCAACAGCAACAACAGCATGCTCTAAATCAATTTATGATGACCCACCCTGGACAACGACCCCCTGCGTCGTTATTGAACAATTTGACTGCGCAACAACAGCAACTGATCGTACAACAACAAATGGCTCAGAATGCAATCATGCAGCCGCGGCCTGGAAATGTACCTGCAGATAGTCATAGACTGGTGCAACAAATGGACAATATGGATATCCCTGCACAGTTCCTCGCTAACAATCAAATGTTACAAGGAATCCCTCCAGAGGTCAAGAAGTGGGGTCAACTGAAACAATGGGTTGGCACGACTCCCACGATGCCCCCACAGGCACTCGAATCCGTGAAGAACGCCCAAAAGATGCACCTAATGCAGCTTAGTCAAGCAAGACGAGCCGCACAACAGCAGCTCAACCAAATGGCCACGCAGACTCCAGTCGCAGGACAGAATGCAATGCCCATGGCACCTCCAAGAATGTCGGCTCCTGTTGCCCAGATGGGCCAGAATCCCACCCAGATGCCTATTGGAATGAATATGGCTCCTGGACCAATGCGACAGATCACGCCCCAGGACATTGCTAACCTTCGTAATCACCCAAGTGGTAAACTTCTTGGCGCGAGTGATGACCAACTTCGACATATCCTGATGCAGAATCAAATGAATCAAATGCAACGTCGTCAAATGGCAGCAAGCATGGCGCAGGCGAATGGTCAACAGATTCCACAAAACACGATGCAGGGACTACCGAACTCAGCCCAAATGACGACTACACAGCAACCGCCCGGACAAATGGCACAACAAAAACCATCAACTTCGGCACCAGAACCTGCAGCTACACCGGTACCCACACCTGCTAACCGCCCTCGGCCTCCACCAAATAACAAGCCGGCAGTCGCACAGAACCCGTCACCTGCTCAACCTGCTAAGAATAATCTGAAACGAGCTAGTAGCGATGATGTTGTAGAAGTCCCAAATCCCAATGGACAGCAGGGTCCAGCGGCTGCACCACAGCAGAGAAATATCACCCGGCTTACGCCAGAACAGATAGCGAAACTTGATCCGGAGCAAAAGAAAGCCTATGAGGCTACTCTACGTAAAATGTTTAATGCGAGACAGCAGCCACCAAGCAACCCTGAGGTGGAAATGATTACCAGAAAATTCAAAGAATTTGCTGCCGAAGCTGAAAAGGCTTACAACGATAACCCTCCCGGCGATATTTTTATGGATGAGGAGTCAAAGCAGTGCATGCGCAAGTCCTTGGAACCTATGCCTGGTCATATCAACAACGTGTCGAAAGCCATGTTGAGGTGGTATCAACAAACTCGTGATGATTCTCGAGCTAAACTATTTTTCCGCACTGTAAGTTTTCAACCCAACTAACCCACTACTTGATGAACGACGCTAACCCATTTCAGCGATGTCGTTTGGCGAAGCAATTCAAAGACCCCGCTACTATGAGGGAGCCTAAAGATACTTTTTCGATGAGGCCTGCTGATGTGGAGCAAACTAAAGAGTTTCTCACTACAATGGTAATGGACATCGTCACTAAAAATCCAATGTTCAAGAAGAATGGCGGATCGTCAGACCCTCAAGGTACATCAGCCAATCCATCTGGTGTATCAACGGGACAAGCTTCGGAAGCGGCTGTGCCTCTAAATGCTGCTAATTTACAGCAACAGCAGCAGCAGTTGCTCAAGATGAACCACCAAAGATCGAATAGTCGCAGTTCTCACCCCCCAGCAGCCCCTACGTCATCTCAGCCACCGTTTCCATTTGGAGCTTCATCTCCTCATGGTCAGCCTACATACCCTGGGAAGCCTCCGGCTTTCACTCCAGAGAAACTTCATATCCCCGCGCGTAAGAAGCAGAAGCCAAATGGAACACCGGGCCAGGGTCAAGGCACTCCAGGATCGACTTCCTCGCCCCAGATCACCAAAGTCCCCTCACCTGAGGTCAAACGTCAACAAATTCCAGAGCCAAAAATTCCGTCTAAGCCGACCTGGCCATGTAACGACGAGGTATGCGAACGCCAAAATATTGGATTTGAGAGTCAAGAGGAGCTTGCTCGTCACACTCAAGTGGAGCACAGGCTACCCATGCAAAACCCACAGAAGTTTGCTGAGGATCACCTCCGACCAGTTCTAGGTCTGGATTCTCAGAACCAATCAAATGCACCAATGGCGACTATGGATGCAGCTACATCATCCAAGCAAGGTCAGACACCGAAGGTTGAGACTGTCACGCCATCTGCTTCAACCGCTACACCTATGAATCGTCAAAATTCAACGAATTTACAGGGTGGTATGATGCAAGGCAAAGTCAAGCACCAGTCTGGTTCGGTTACGGATACAGCCGATTCCCAGAAAGGCATGAACAAGGATGAATCGAATGCACCAGCTCAAGACGTTAATATGGATCCTTGGGCTAATGCTACCATCGATCCTAACGAGCTTGTCCGAGCTTTCCAGCCATTCGAAGGTGGCGCTGGCGGGGCTATCTCCGATGCGAATAACTACCGGTCTATCACACCAAATGACACTCCAGAATCGAGCAAAGACGGTGTATCAGAACCCACTAGTGATATCTCTGAAGGGGCTAACTTGGACATTTCCTTGGACATGTTTACTGATTCATGGTTTCCATTCGGACTCAGTGATACTGATGCTCTTGTGGAAAATGATATGACCACCTATGGCGCAAATCTTGATGGAGACTTGACCATGTTTGATGATGTGGAGTTTGCCAACGTCCCACAAACATGGGATGATATGGATGGCAAAGTAAATTTTAATGAACCGTTTCAATTCAACATAGATGAGCATTATTCGATGGATATCTAGTTGAGTAAACGGTGTATCACGGTTTTTGGAGGGCGTTTCTCTGGTTGGAAGGGTTTACAGGGTACTTTGGAAAATCCATGAGATGATATACCAATGAAAAGCACGGCGTCTTGGGATAAGACTATTAGGGGGGCGGATAGGATATTCACCTAGTACTTTTGTTTTTAGCAGGGCGTTCAGTGGGGTGAAGAGTTTTCCTTAGCTGGAATAAGCTTTTGGTTATTATTACATATCATGATTAAGATGGGCCTTTTTGAACAAATATATATTAGTATTTCTTGGACTTTCTTTCCGTTTGAGTTGGGCGGCGCAACGAAATAGGAAGCATGAGTTGCATTTGGTTTAAACTTAATCTGGACTATATATGCTGTAAAATACTATGATTGTAATTTGAGAGAATAAAGAATTAAATATCATATTTTGAATGTGTGCATATGTGTGCGTGTGTGTGCGTGCGTGCGTTAGTTTTGTGTTGTTTTTCTTGATAGAACCTCGATTCTCAGATGCAATAGAGATCTTTTCCAATCGTTCTTTCTACTTTTCATTGAAGTATCAAGGTTCTAATTTAGTTCCCTGCAAGACCCTGATCTTCAAGGCGCGATGTGCATTCGCAACGGGTGGCCAGGTCCAGGTAGTTTTTTAAGGTTGACGGGCCGCAATCGCTCTAAGGGTCAGACGGTGGAAGGGTGGAAGGAATGGAAGGGATCCCAGCTTGATATGGTTGGTTATTATGTGGCGCCTTGTAAAAGACCCTGTTGTGCCTGGCCTGTGAGATGTCATTTTAGATGGGTCGGTGTACGAGGTATATGAATACCCCGTCTTTCCTGTAGAGGCGAGATGAAGCTCGGCACGTGACGAGTCCCTCACGGTACCTGAGAATTCGGCTAGCCCCTCATTTTTAATTAAGGCGGTCTGTCAGGAAGTGGCAGAATTATCGTAAAAGTTGCCCAAGGTTCGCGTCTTGAGAGATCCTGCCTGCATTATATCATTAGACGCGATTTGGAAGTCTGGTGAGAAAAGAAAGAATAATTGAATATTTATTTGGATTGACTCTTGGATTTCAGTTGGAATGAAACATTTGAAGTTTGGTTTTATTCATTACCAATTCTTCTCCAAAATTGAAAAGGAGGTTGGTTTATCTGTAAGTCGTTGGAGAGTGAGCGCTGCTGCCAAAGTTATGGCTGGGTGGTGGTAAATCGTGGATTAATAGATATATTCAGGAAACTCCAAACAACCACGGACGCGCTTTCCAAAATTCAAACTTCTACAGTTCATTCTTTAGTCGATTGTTTACTTGACTATAAAGTTGCTCCCTTCATTTTCCACAATGACTTCACCAAAATCATCAACTACGCGTCGCGTCCTAGGGGATCTCAATATCAATATCAATACTTCCGCTATTGATATCAATCATGCGTTGCGAAATACAAAGATGGAGAAAGTATCATATAGTAACCACCCCGTCCATGCTCCACTTGAGTCCTCGCAAGTGGTGGGACATTCGACAACGAAATTACAGCGGGAAAATTGGGAGGAGACGAACACGAACACGGGTTCCCGAGTTGCAAATATGGAAGAAGCAACGAGTGAGGATAATATTTCTCAAGGCTTGGAGGTTACCACAATCAACAGCCTTGAGCTTTCAATTGCTGAGCGGGCCTCCTTGGCCAGCAAAAAGAGACGTTTGTCGAGCACTGTACAATTTCAAGACAATATATCGAATCGATCACCAGAATCTCACGGGAAGCGAAGAAGAATGGATCCATTATCGGGCAACTCTTCGTTGCTTGACGGACGTGGCGCGGATGTGGATACTCTCCTACAGCATACGTCGTCACAACCCACGGCGTCACCATCCAGTGATCCGGCCCCCGAAGCGAAGGCGTGTGACGAGGGAGTTGGAATAATGGATGAATCGAGTGATTTGGGGAAGGGCCAGAAACAAAAGGTATGTGCTTGTAACCCGTACTGGGAATTTCTTTTTACTGATATACATCTATAGATGCCACCAACAACACCTCAAAAGCAGTCTGCCCCAAAATGCTCCTCCATACCTGCTTCTTCTTCGTCATCATCTTTCCTTTCCGGAGTTGACGCAGAAGACTCCGCTATCATCGGCAATAATTCAAAATTGGCCAAAACTATCATATCCAACAAATCATCTTTTATACCCACTACTATATCCCCCCAAAAAACCTTCCGAACCTCAAAATCAAAATCTCTGTCACGGGAAGAAATCCGTCAAGTTCGTTCCCTTTCCTCTTGTAACCAATAACTAAAAAAGCTACCTCGACATCTCTAGAAATCCCAAGCATTACGTCTTCGTCTTTCTCTCGCATACTACAAAGTAAAAACAAACCAAATCGATCTCCCTCTTTCACGTCTACAAGTGCGTTCTACCTTACCAAAGCTTCCTTCTCTTGCTCGTCTTCGCGGATATTCTCATGGGAAGAGTATGGGACGAACACCGGGCTTCGCCTAGTAGGATACTGGAGGGAAGCATTTCCAGCTTTAATATACAAGGCCCTGTTCTGCGAATAAAAATACGAGTGTTTTTGTCCGAGAGAAA
>JAHXJK010000025.1:0-60159 GCA_019395245.1 Botrytis pseudocinerea
CCACATCTACTGATCTCGAATCTTGCCTATCCAGAATAAGTATCTTTTCGTTTTCGCGCACCGGCGTGCGGAAATCCTCTATGTCGGATTCATCGGTTGAAGCAGTAGAATTGTTCCAATCCTTCTTCCATAAAAATTCGCTGACTCTAGCAACAGGTCCCCGAGAGCCCTTGAACAATCCTCGAATGCCAGATGGTTCATCACCTTTGCCCCTCCGTAAGCTTGCCTGTTTCTTTAAAGATTTTGCACTTTCATCTGTGTCTCTCGATGTGAGTTTTTTCGTGGGGCTCAAGGACCGGTTGCGACCATTAAGAGTTTCAGGAATTTGTTCTCTAGGATCAATTCTTGAATCTATGGAACCAATAGAGTCTATCGATACGCGAGATCTATCTGGTTCGTATTCCACACTACGATCTCTGCTGTGCTCACGAAACGGATTGATCTTGGACCTAACTCGTGACAAGGCCCGTTTTCTGTTTGGCGACGACCGGCGACTTCGAGGGGATGAGAGGTCTAGTCCAATGCTAGGAACAAAATTAGATAATTTTGAGGTCCGTATTTGTGGAGAGTTGGGAGCAGTAGTATCAAGGCCATCCAAAGAGTTCCGAGGACTAACGCCCGGTACTTCGAGGCTTGGTCGTCCTGATGTGGTAGATATGAAAGGGTGTCTTTTCTTGATAGGTGAATCTTTGTTGATACCCTTCAGATCCGTCCTTTTTTGATACAAACTTATACTCGAATCCGATTTCTCCCCACTGTTGAGTGGAGGTAGAGTTGGTGTTTCAGCGGCTGTAACGGAAACTTGTTTATCCAGCTTGTTGGGTGTCATCCAATTGGCATCACCAGATTCTTTCGCAAGCATTTCCAACATCTGTTTTTCAGGAATGTCCTTACCGTGATCATCTTGACTTTCATTCGTCCCACTACGTCTTCGTTTTGAAACCTTTTTTATATGTTCACTGTCGGAGGAATCGGAACTAGATCTACTCCTAGATCGTAGAAAGCGGGAACGTTCGCGGCTTGCACTGTGCCTGCCATGTTGCGCATGCGTTGCGTCATGTAGTTTGTGTCGAACCTTGGAGGCTTTACTTTCCAGGTGCTTGTCTGAATCAACCTTAGAAGATCTGAACTCTGGAAGCTTAGTATCAATACGAAGGTCTACAGCCGAGTTCGATTTCTTGTGATGGGAACGATCCGGCGAGGCTCATTTGATTTCGAGGGAATATTGGCCGCCCATTTCGATCTTCAATCAGCGTCTTATTGTCACCCTGTTCCATCCAGAAAATATCTGCAAGCATATCCGCAGGACTAGTAACCCAGTCGATTCTAGGTCTTGCCAGTTTAGGGGCGGTTTGATTCTTACTCCCCGCAGACTGAGGTGATGTATGGGGAGAATGGCCGTCTTCTATAGATTTTGAGAATGGCGGAAGAGCTACATGATTTCCGCTGACAAAACTGTCATTTAAAGCAGCTTTTGAAACTTCATCAACCCACCATGAAACCTTGTGAACATTTCCGAATTCTTGTGCTTCCCCATCAATGGAAATCCGAGCTCGAGCACGCACTTTCCTGTTCCTTATATACTGCAAAGGATTATACTGTCTGCCGAATATGCGATGTGGTTGTTCAGACGTTGAGCCTGGACTGCTATGCTGATTCTTCTCCACAGATCCGGGCTTCAATGGAGGGACATATTGTAACAATCGACGGTATTGGGCCATGAGCTCAATTGCCTTTTTAGCCTTTTCCGCTCTTGCTAACGTAGATGAAGAGAATTGGTATTGATAGGCAGTTTCGGATGCATCCAAAGCTATTGATAAAGGGCCATTTTTAATTCCCGATGAAAGGCGTGGAGAACTTGTGAGAGTCCTATCAATTCTGTCCGGCTTCGGTGAGATATTTCTGGACACTCTCCTTTGCTGTTGTAAATGGTGACGTAGACTACCTCCTGCCATCTCGTCTCTAAAGCCTACAGCACTCGAGGGCAATGGTGTAGAAGCATTACGTCTTGATGCGGCTCTTCTACTTTCACTAAGGTTCAGGGCCAGATTGACGATCTGGGCAGAATCAACATCAAGCCCGCTTGTACCAGGCTTCTCGGACGCATTCATGCCTCGCCCATGATCGCTGTGCGGCGTCGCATTTTCATCAATTATATCCTCCTCTTCTATGTCCTGGGTCATGGGGGCGCTGGCCACATTGGAAGCCAGTGGACTTGGTACTATAGTACCATTACGCGATTGTCTCTTGCTCTGTTTTTTGTCCGCCGATTTACCTTTCACGTCGTGAAAAAATCCCCGGATGCGAGGTTGTTGTTCTGTGGTGGCCGTAGATAAGCTCTCTGCATTGCGGTGGAATAGAGAATTCGATAATAGAAATCCTCCACCACTTCGACTCTTGTTGTGCGCCCTATGGTTGTTTCTCCCGTCCTTTTTACTTCGGTCCTCTATACCCCCATCCAATCCAACCTTTTGTTCATTGCCTTCTTCGTTCAAGGTACTTGTCGCAAAGCTATTTCGATTACTAACTGCCGTGCTAGATTCGCCTGTCTCGCTGCTGTCATTACTGTATCGTTGGGTTGAACTCGAATATGTGCTTGAAGTTGTCCGGCGTTCGATTGGTGAAGTGCTAGAGCTATTTTTGGTCGTTGCGTCGAGAGGAGGATAAGATGTCATGTTTTTCTCCTGGCCTAGCTATCCGTATATGCAGTAGCATCCAAGTTGTGGGAAAATTGCTATCGCATGTTGGAAAATGGAAAGTATAAGAGGGTGTCCAATAGCTGTTATTTGAACGTTGTACTTTCTGTTTTACAATTAGCAGATTAAGCTTTCACATGCCGGGAGAGATGATGATCCACAGCCACAGAGTATACATTCGGTAGTTCTGACGCGAATTTGCTTTTACTGCTTCTAAAACCCGACCATGCCAAAAAAAAGTCATGAAAAGACCCTGTATTCAAGTCCTTTCAGGCCCTGGATGCGTATCACATGACCAGTCATCAAAAAGCATATAAAATAAATATGTTTCACAAAGTCACAAAGCAAGTCACAAAAAATTATAACAAGCCACACAGATTTATGTTTAACATTCATGACGATAAAAGAAAGATTGGCTAGTCTAATATCCACAGGTATAACCACAGTAATAAACCCCCAAATGCAGGTTGAAACTCCTTGTCCAAGCCATGAACGCCATACTTTTCTCAGCTACAGTAGCCACCATTATTCTCTTACTCTCTTGGAGCTGCTTTTCCAGACTTCTCAATCTTTCTCCTCTTGGCTCTTAATGCCTCTGCCTCTGCGTCTTTCTTTTTATTACTATAAACCATCTTCTCTAGAATCTTTCTCTTCTTTCTGCTCATCATCATTTTAGATCTCTCCAACTCCTCGTCTTCTTCTTTCGCCTTCTTGGCGGCCTTCTTCTTGGCATCCGTCTTAGCCTTAGCCCTTGGGTCAACTTCCTTTTCTTGTAGGGCCACACCGGACAACTCAGCCTCAAGTTCTCGTTGACGTCGAAGAGCAGCGGTCTCTTCTTCATCTTCGCTGTCTTCGGCTTCAGAGAAGCCACCAAAAGACTCATCAACCTTATCAGGTGCCTCATCTGATTCGTCATCGGATCCAGCAACATCCATACCCTCGGCAGTCTCATCGACATCCATAGCTGTAACCAGATCCTGTTTTTGGACAGCTGCCTCTTCATCGGAGACATCTGCTTCATCTTCGCTACCGCTGTCCATTTCGAGTTCCTCGTCCTCCCTTTCTTGATCTTCAAGTGGGGCAGATGGATCATACTGACCACGTACCTTCTTGACAAAGGGACTCAAATGTGGAGGCAATTGTGCACCAGGTGCATATAGATCTGGTCTTTTGAGCTCCTCGTCATTGATACAATCCCAAATCCATTGTGGTTGAATGTAAATACGACCAGGAACTCGAGCTCCGGGCCTCAAACGCTGTGCTGTTTGGTTGTCTTCCTTGACTTCCTCGTCTTCCTCAGGTTGGACCTGTACGGGTGGGCGATCAACCACTTGGTGGGTAATCGAAGGGTCCGATTCATTGTGAGTGAAAGCACCCTCCCCAAGGACTGCGTCCCAGCCAATGCGCTTGCAGCCAAATGCCCGAAGAATGAACTCGAGAGGTTGGCGAGGAGTCTCTCTTGATAAGAAGAAAGTAAACTTTGAGAACAAAGTCGATGGATCTGTGGCAGAATAAGAAGGCTGCATAAGTATATCACCACCTGGTGCAGCTGGCTCGAATTTATCAATGGTCTCAGTTGCTTGCTCCTCATCTTCGCCATCGGGTGAAGTTTTTGTCGTCTCCTCGACCTCCTTCTCTGGTGCATTGAGTTGAAGCATCAGTTTGTCAATCTCTGCTTGGAGTTTAGGGTCGGGTTTCGAAGCATCGCCATTGGTGATCTGCTTTGGCTGCTCAATAGCACCAATACCATTTCCTTCCAACGAGAAGGCCCCTAAACCAGCATCTTGATCATCTCTAGCCGCGTCGAATTTTGGTGGGTATACCAATCCAACAGAAGTGTAGAGGCGGAAATTGACGAACCCTAGCAAAGTCTGGTAGAACTCGACGAAGGTACCCATGATTCGAAAGTCCACATCACCAGTGACTCTTTGATTGAATCTGTAAGGTACTAACCACAAAATATCTTGTCCTTGTATCGTTGCTTGGTAGTAAATTCCCTTGATGGACAAGAATGACTTGCGCAAGCTATTTGAAACAATTAAATAATGTTCGAATTCTAAGCATAATTTCTCGCATCTCGCAATCATCTTTGCGGGAACAGTCGAGGTCGAGGGCAAATTTGCAAATAAGAAAAGCATCGACAAGCAATCGTCAAGATCTCGTAGCGCATCGATGAATGTAGGATATCTTTCCCGAATGATGTGATCCAAATTGTATTTAGTCTTTCCAGTCTTCTCCGGTCTTGATGCGTTACGTTCAAGTCTCGCAGCGTCGCTTGCATCTCCTCGTCCTAAAGCTTTCGAGATTTTCTTCTCTAGAGCTTTCTGCTCACGGAAAGCATCGACAATCTTCTCGTGCAATAGCCATTGAATATCTTTTGTGTAGTAAAAGGTGGTAGAATGTGTCGAGGATTTCGATGCCTTCTTCTTATTCCTTGGTTCTCGAGGATAAATTCCTTTCCAGATACATAACTTACGAAAGTCAGGTAGACTATTTGCATCAACAGATTAGTACTTTGCTTGAACAAACAAGTAGAAGAGAAGCAACAATGCGACTGAGGGAATTGGGGAAAGGACTTTCTCAATCCGACAATGTATGTGAATATGTATCATGTACTTACGAAATTTGTAATTTTCTGACTGCCTGAGTTCTGGTGATGAAGTTCTTGGCCTGACCAGAAGTTCCCTTCTTCTTAATTCTTCCCATTGTTGCTGTTGCGATTGAGATCGAGATGAGAATGGAGATAGTATCGTGGGGGGGTTTCTCAGTCGTCCTGATAAAAAAGTTCCTAGAGAACTTTTTTTTTATTTCTCCAAAGCTTCTCAATCCGCTGATTAACAGAAGAACTCTTTGCTTATTGGATAGATCGTCTCACCGCCTTGCACGGACCGCCCAACCCTGGCACAACAGAACATCAAAACAAATCTATTGGTTGAGAACGAATTGAAGTACATAAGATGGTTGCTGCGTTGAGTGCGTGAGGGAGTGGGTTAATAAGATGAGAAAGGGCGCTGGTTTGATGATTGAGCTTCATTCTTTTGCTCAGTAACTTAACATTAGCTCATGTCCATCATGAGTATCGATAGGAGGAAGGCAGCTCTTTTTGGGGCAGCAGCAGCTGTTCGACTGTTGCTTTTTGCATCTTTCCCGGGCCTCCCAGACTTGTTGACGGCGAGAGTCGAGATCTCTACACCAGTAACAAGCTTCAAGAGATGTATATATTCCCATACATAGACACAAGCATTGAATCGGCGACTAACTTCTTACAGTACAAGAGGGTCTCTTTCTTTATAATCACAATGTCTCGCCGTACGATGGTGGTGTCTACCATCAGGCACCGTTATTCCTCCCTCTCTTCTCTCTCCTCCCGAGCTCTTCGATGTATCCCGCATTCACATACCTTCTATACACACTGGTCGACCTTGCCAGCGCAAATGCTTTAATTAATATAGCAGAGTCCGGGGAGGCAGGAAATTCGAGGCTCTTCAAATCTCCTAGGAAGGATAAACGGTGGACCAGCTTCGCCATTGCTGCTGCCTTTCTTTTCAACCCATTCACCATTGCAACGTGCATTGGCCGTCCAACAAGCATATTCACGACTTATGCTATATTATATGCCATTTCAAAAGCATTAGTCGGTGCATCTTATACCTCAATGTTTGCCATAGCATTCGCTGCGTACCTGTCTATGTACCCCATACTTCTTTTCCCTCCTCTGGCCCTGCTATGCTATGATCGTCAACGTCCTAGTAAGCGCCAGGAGTCTTTGCCATTATTTGTCGGCACTAATGCCATAGCTGTCTGTGGTTACTTATACTCACTTCTACATATGTCGTACATAATCACAGGATCTTGGGAATTTCTATCATCAACCTATGGTGTCCAACTTCTGCTTCCAGACCTCACGCCCAATGTCGGGCTGTGGTGGTATTTCTTCATTGAAATGTTTGACTCTTTTAGGTCATTCTTCCTCGGTGTATTCTGGCTCCACCTCTCATCATATGTCGGTGGCCTCACCATCCGCGTGCGACGTCAGCCTCTTTTTGTGCTCACAATACTCCTTGGAATTTTTGCGATTTTTAAACCATACCCGTCAATATCAGATACCTCGCTATTCTTGGGAATGTTGCCAGTCTACAGCCACCTTTTCCCATTACTGCGATATTCTTTCTTGGCCTCTTCTACGGTTCTATATGCAACGCTATTGGGACCTGCCTTTTACTATCTATGGATCTATGCCGGAAGTGGAAATGCCAATTTTTTCTACGCAATTACGCTCGTATGGAGCCTTGGCTGGAGTGTCCTGGTGGTTGCGGATTTACTCTATGCAGTTCTCAGGGACGAATGGGAGGTTGAACGACCGGAAATGAAAGGTAAAGAGGTCAGGCAAATATAACTATGATATAGAGCAATCAGATTGGATTGGATCCATCATCAGTATTCCTTTGGTGCAGTGCGTCATCTCGTGATTCTTATGAAGTCATGTGCAATAAGGGCTTGATTCTGCTACGCTATCACAAACTCCCACAATATATCCATGACTGACGATCAAGGCCAAGAGATTCAAATCCTGCCTCAAATATTACACCAGAACCTATGATACATGGCCTCTATTCTATGCCTGGAATGATAATGTATGTGCAAAAACATCCTCCCATATGTTCGATCCAATGCAACCTTTATCCTAACATGATTCTACGGGCGACATCCCTGATTTTCCATTTTAAACCTCATTCACTTCTTTTCACGCTCTTTCTCCTCCTTGCGCTCTCGCTTCTCCTGGCCATCTCGCTTCTTTTCCTGGGCCTTCCGACGTTGTTCTTTTGCCTTTGTTTTTATCTCATTCTCCTTTACTTTCCTTCGCGCATTGCTGTTTTTTCTTCGTTCCTCGTCATAGTGCACATTCAATTGGGCCTTTATTCTCGCATCTTCGGCCTTTGCTCTTGCGGCACCATTGGCTATGCTCTTGCGTCTTAGTGCCTCTCGCGCCCTTGTCTCCTCTCTTTTCGATTTGCTTTCTAATTTCATTCGTGATTTGATCTCAATCCCAAAGGCGCGTATAGCATTACAAATACGTTGCTTCATCGAAACTATTGGCGCATTTGCATTGGTCTTGGAGTCGGAGGATGATAGTGAATCAGAAGCAACACTGTCAATGCAAGAGTCGAAGGATGCCAGTGAATCGGGGGCAATGCTGTCAATGCCAGAGTCGAATCGCGCGGGAGAAGCAAGAGCCCGACGTACCGAACGGTTGTTGTTTTCAGTATTAAAAGGATCTGGATTCGTCCATTTAAACGGGGGGTTAGGAGACTAAGGAAAGGTCAGCGACAAGACGGTACCCGAAGGCAACTGTGGAGATACCTGAGTTAATTGGGGTGGACATTTTTCGGGAAGCAGTGAGAGTTCGACTTGTTGAGTTTGGGTTTGAGAGGAGTTCGCTCCGACAACTTGACGTTGGTCATGTGCTGCAGTAGTATTCAGGAGATTATCCTCCTCGGGAATACTCTCAAGCAATCGATCTTGTCTAGGGACTCTATATGGGGCTGATTGAAAATTTTGATTCGAGACAGATTGAGGATTTGAATTATTAGTGGGTTGTGGGCTACCATCGTGAGGAAGTCGAGGAATCTGATTGGGGGTAGTCATAGTTGCGGCAAGAATCTTAATATTCTTGAGCGACGAGTAAATCTCGAATGATCAGTGGAGGTCTACAAATTGTGGTAGAGGTTTGAGAAAGCAGATGGAAAGTCTATAATGTACTAGTACGGTATTTGAGAATGAGACTATAAGGTTACTAAAACTTGGCTTGGTAGGCGATCTTTTGAAGAAAACCAAGAGCAAAACTCGTTCTGCTGGTGTCCATAAGTATACATGTTCGAGAATCAAACACAGATTCTATTAGATAGCTTTGAAATTACATAAATTGCTGTAGCTCTTGGATACAATGTATGTGACTGAACAAAAGATATTCAATCCAGACTGAGAGATTTAAAGTTGTGCCTCTTTCAAGTGCAGATCAATTACAAATAGCCTACGTGTATACATATCATAGTACTAAATCAATCGAAAGCAGCAGCATTGGAATATCAGAATGATGGTATGATAATTTAGAGCCAACAAACTATTTGGATCTGTGCAGCTTTTATGATGTTTGATGTTGTTTGAGGGAGAGTTGAACATCTGATGGAATTCTGACTTGTCGATTGCGGTCATGGAAAGTGTTGTGAAATCAAATACGGTAAGCGGTAAGCACCTTTTTGCCTAGCCGAAACTATTTTTTTCTGTCCATTTCCAATGCATTCATAAGATCTTTGAAGGAATGTTCTTTGCATGATTGCATGACTTTTCACAATGTCGTCGCCAACAAACTCGACATTCACAAATTCTTCTCCGCCGCGCGAAAACCGCTGGAATGGACCAGCTTCAACATGGCAGCAAATCACAGAAGAAGAACGTGGTTTGGCGGCCTCGCTGGATGAACTTCGGAATAGAGATTTGAGCCTTCATTTATATAATGCTTTCGCATTGAAAAAGCGAGCCAAAGACTCCAATGCTGAGAGCACTGTTCATCGTGAAGATGAGGATCAAGATGACTCGAATGGATTTGCACCTCCCAAAAAATGGACTGCATGGCCGATTGAAGCGTCGGTGGTCCCAAGGGAAGGCGAGCAGATAGGTCCGGATGATAATGATGAAGTTTTTACTTTGAGAAGAAAAGAGGCTACCAAACTGAGTAGAGATTTGGAGGATGAATTGATTGGGGTCACATTAAAGTATTCAAGGGAGAGATTTCTTCAAAGGGAAACCGCCGAGGACCACGAAAGACAAGTCGAAAATAGTGTTACAGAGGAAATGAATATTGATGAGCCGCAACAAGAACAGTCGGAAGATCCTGATATTGGAGAAGATGATGTTGGAAAATCATCGGAGCCACCTCTATCCACAGCCCTTCTCCGACCCGAGATATCAGCTGATGACGAGCGTTCTCGAGAATTATTGCGCCCGTCAATCAGGCATACCCTTTCGAAATTGGATGATGTCTTGATGGCTTTGCACCATGCGCGCAAAACCTGCCGACAGTATGCCGCCCAAGCTGATTTCGATACGGATGTTGAGTCTCGTTCACGTGCAACTAGCATAGCAGGTGATGCTCCAGATAAAGATTCGCCCGTTAAAAAGCCAGTGGGTCGGCCACGCAGACTTCAATCCATGGATCCTGCAACCGTCCCTCTGTTTACACCAAATCAGAATGGCCTTGACGACCCCGAGCTTTGGAGAGTAAAGAAAACTCATCGAGGACGGCCGAAGAAGATTTATGAGAGATTAGAAGGCGAAACCCAGCATGAATATCTCACTCGGATTGCCAGAATCCAGAAGAAACCCCTACCGATTTTTGCCCCACCAATCGAGCCAAGTACACCTAAACGAGAAAGAACACCTGCCTCGGTGTCTCCTCAAAAATCACCGAGAAAACTTTCAGAGAAGACACGCAAGCAGATGCTAGGTCTTAGGGATTGGAGCGAGGTAATAGGATCTGCTGCATTAGTCGGATTCTCACCAAATGTCATTGCTAGGGCTACTCAAAGATGTGCGGATCTTTTTGGGGAGAATATGATAATGAGGACTATGGTTGAGGGACCTGCTGTAGGAGGAAAGGACGACAAAGTAACAGAATATTATCCAGGAATGATACCCGATCTTGATGAATCTGAAGAATCTGGAGCGTCTTTCGATAATGATGAAGATGAATCGACAGACTCAGCTTCAGACACGGAAACCGCGGATAGTAAAGGTCATGCTCCTACAAAACGAAATGTTTCTCGTATTGACAGCGATGAAGAAATGGATGGAGCGGTACATACTGATAGATTTCTCAAGCCACTCAAGGGGAAGAGAGAATGGCGGGGTATCGATAAGGAGAAAAGAAAACGAACCAAATCGGGGGTAGAATTAGGGGACCGGGAACAAATATCCGATGATGAGGAGGAGGAGGAGGAGAATGAAGCGTCAGGTTCATACTCGGAATCGGACCTGGAGGTGCAGGATGAGGTCGAGGGCGGAGATTCTGGTAGCGAGCATTAAGATGGTATTGTCGATAGTGGATTTCCACGTGTTCTAAATCGAAGTTTTCAAAGCATTATCGTAAATCCCTGACAAATGAAATTATGCGCGTGTTTGTCTCCTGGTCGTATAAAATGAGGCAAAATGAGATGGAGTGTTTTGACTTGGAGTCGGCGGTGTTATCCGAAGTCTCTCTCCAAGAGAACCCCTTCTACATTGCAACAGATTTTTGGATCTGGAATTTTTGGCACTGACATTGAATTGTTTCACAAACCATAAGGCTATTCAAAAGACGTCATCCGAAATGTATCACTGCTTCACATGGATATCTAGACATACAGTACTTTTAGAGCTTAGGAAAAATAATATTTCAAGCCCACTCTTTCCAAAGTGTATCATAAAATATAATAGAGGAGCCACTAATAATATCCCAAATTTCGCTAAGTAACACAGCAAACGTAAAGCAAACACAAAGGTATCTTCGCAAATCAAACAAATCATTCACTCGTCTGAGTGATAACGGTCGTCTTATATCCACTCGCCCAATCAATTATTTCTCCACCTCTACTTCCCGTCTCACTACTTTCTCCGATCGAACGACTGCTCTCTCCCGATTGATACCCTGCACTCAGATCACTTACTTCTATTGAATCATCCAACTCTTCTGCTTTCCATGCCGCCTGTAGTCGTTCTCTCTCTAAATCATCCTTCCGCACGATCTTTTTATCCGCATATACGTATGTTCGAACGCCACACGTGTCGCTTAGGCCCAGCATTGCAGCGAATTGTTTCGAATATTCGTCATCAGAATCGACAAGGGTTTCCTGGGAGGTTTTGCCAGCGGTGGCCGAACTATCAGAGTAGATACTAAAGGCTTTCTTCTGACGGACATTGAAGAGAGGTCGAAGCGTGGCAAAAGACGCGGCAGTTAAGGCGATGGCGGGTTCAACGATAGACCATTTTACTAGATTGATTCCTTCCCAAGTGTAGTCGGTGGTCTGGTTGAGTTTGTTGATGTAGTATATGCGGACTATTGTTGCTGTGCTTGCACTATAGGTATGTTAGCAAATTGTTGTATGTGAGACATGTGTTGCCAAAACTTACAAGAAACCGAGAGATAGAATAAGAACAACCGATAGCTTTGTGCGCGGGTTCATTTTCATTTTCCAGACAAATGTTATTGGTAGTATGCCATAAGCCCAGTCCGTTAGAGCACTCATGGCGGCATGTGCATAGGTGACATTGGCTCGAGTTGATGTGCTCAAACAAAATCCGCTACCGTCGTCGAACATATTCCAGAAATAAGATATTGGTTGACATTGCAACAATACAAAGATAAAGTATGCTATGCTGACCATAACTGCAATAGCCATAACACTATAGATAACCCAAAATTGATATCGTTTGTTGGCAAGTCGTAAAAAATAGACCCCAATGGAAACTTTCGTGATAGCCATGGTAATAACATAAAGAAGTTCACTTGCAAATATGTACTGTAAATGGTGAGCTAGACATCCAATTGTATTTTTCAAGTGAACACACCTTGGCAAGCATATCAAGATAATCTGAATCAATATTATATATATGAGCACCGAGTCCAAATGCGAGTGACCGCAATAAAATTCCACACAAAGCAGTGTGTATAGTCTGAGATCCAAAATGTTAACATCGAGCATCATATATCATAGTGAAATACATACTATAGAAGCAACCGTCAACCAATCTTCAGGTCCAAAGAACTTTTGAATTCCAATTCTGACATAAAATCGAAGTATACCGGCAATCCATGGTAGGGCCAAAGAGGCACAGGCAACACCTGTTACTTGGGCTCCCCGATTAACACCAAGAACATGGTCATCACGAGAGATGAGATTCATCATTGAGATTGAGACCTTGGTATATCGAAGAAGTGTTGCTCATGAGGAAGAAAAAGCAACCATTGATCATCAACAGAAACGTGGGGATGACGCTAAGCGGATGGCTTTCCAGATACCACAAAATCTGTGAACCCCTGGTATATATGAAGATGAAAACAGAGAGATTTAAGGCAGGTGTACATGAGTTATAACTTATGACGCTTGGTGGGATTTCCCTGGATCGACAATTTCACGGCAAGAGCGAGTCTAACGCCTGCCAAAGAGGTCTAAAATAGGTCTCTCTTCAAGCCACGCGAGAACCTCGTGAATCGTATCTACGATGCACCCGCGAGATACGATAATATGTACGATTTAGCAGATGATTTTTCACGCTAATTTTTTTTGAATGGGGTGCCCTGTTGTGACAAATTTCAATTTTGCGGAGGAACTGCTTTCGGTTAATGAGACAGGGTCAAAACTCGAGTATTGGCATGCCAATCCGACATGACTGGAATTCATGAATACTATATGAATGCAAATATCACCCCCTCTCATATCATTAACCATCAGTGAATTGGCTGACCAACAGGAAAGCACAAATCCATCTTCTTCAAGAATAGAACACTACGCGAAATAACTCGCACGAGGTTTTCAGCAAGCTCGTAAATGATTCGTTGTCGGTAGTCGGCTAAACCGCCGTTTTTAGCTCAGACTAATAATTACACCATGCACAAACATTTCGCTATGTGCCTGGGAATATGTCTACTACGTTTGACCTTGTCGTTCGTCGACAACTCATGGCTGCCAATTACATTTGAGTTTTCGGAGATATAGATAAGTTAGCTGAATCGGGATTGCGATAGGACTATCGACTAGCACCATTTAGTTCGTCCGAACACTCTGATCCCCACCAGACTAACACCCTGCAATCCAGAACGGTTCGGATTTCTGAGCAACAAAGCGAATTTCAATAGCGGTAGGCTTACACGATAGGGAAATGTAGCCGAGTTTTTCATCCGAGGCATCTTTTGGTCGAATGCTCGGCTTTGTATTGGACAATGCGAAATTTGGTGGAAATGAACAAGATTCACGTCCACATGTGATGTTGTAGGAGGAGGATCAAGACGAAGTATAACATGTAAGGAAACTTCGACCTGAATGCTTCAGTTCAAGTTTATCAATTGCACACGTGCAAGTCAATATATAATTAACGCACAGCATCAACGTGATGAGACATCGCAGTCCCTATTATGATATTATCTCGTTTAATTCGTTCAATCCTTTCCCATCGCTCGGACCGAACTGGTGATCACAGCTTGCTGTCAGTGCAGTGGTGAGTCTACATGACAATGCCATTAGGTACACTATACCATAACGATCAGATCAATCTCAATATAGAAGTGTAGTCTCATTCTCTGTGGCTGGGGTTTTGGTGAAAGGACCTTAGTCTGGGGCATGGGAACTATTTTATGGGCTCTACATGAAATTTTGGTTGACTGACAAATGTTTTTACATATCGTTTTTGGATTGTTGAAGCGGTGTCTCATGAGGTGTGAGATGCAAGGTTGCCTTTTCTATTAAATCTGGCTGTTCGCAATGAAGAGAGCGTCTTCATGTTTTCCGAATAAACGTTTAATTTTTCTTGAGCTCCCAATTTCGATTTGAAAGACGAATTTGCTGGCAATGGCACGGGAAATGGTGGACCTCAAGGGTTAAGAAGCATTGAGGCAACCATCCATGGCACATTATGCGACCACGGATTATATGCATATAGACACTATTTTTTCTTTGGTAAATTCCTAAAAAGAGTAGCGGAAAGGCCTCTGGACGTCTAAATAAATATAGAGTTCAGACTGATGATTAGATACAAGACGAATAAGTAACCCCTTCTTACAATTAACCACCTTCAAGCTCCAACTGTATTACTTCTACTCCCTTTTCCAAAAGATACCATATCTAACCATCAAACTCGCGGCAACATCTATGGAATATTGAAAAAGCCCGTGGTATAACAAGTATCCAAGTCATTTTCAACCCTCTCGTTAAAACGTCAAGAATCAAACAAGTGACTACTCGTGCCCAGATCAACCACGATGCGGCTGAGGATAGTTATGAACGATCAATTCTCTCCCCATATCACCATTATTCTCGCTCCTATAATGAAACGTACGATAAGAATTTCAATGATATTCATGCCTGCGACGTCTCTTATAATGTCTCCTTCTCCCACCGTAGATATCTCTCACAGATCGTGGATACATAGAGCTTGTACTTGAGTCCGAATCCGAATCCGAGTAAGAAGAAGACCCATATCCAGAATCATAATAATAGCGATGAACCCTTGGCTTTTCCTCAGGAGGTGGATCATTATCCGCTTCATTTCTGTCTCTATAATTACCCACAAAATCGCTATCTGTAACAATACTTTCCTCGTCTTCTCTTCTTTCACGTGCGTAAGGATTTTTAGGATTTTTGTCTTTGATGCTGCGCTTCTTCTCATCTCGTTCGGTTTTATATCGGTTTCGTTTCAGTAGTCTTTTCAACTCCTGGTCTGCTTTCTCGGCTGCCTCTTTGGCGGCTTCTTCGGCAGCTTTTGCCTTTCTAGACACCTCATTGTGGAGTGTCATGGGTTCAGGTTGAAGGATAGTTTCATCGTGGTCATACGGACCTTTTTGCCCATTCTTATCATCTTCCGGTACATACCAATTAAGTCTCCTTGCCATTCCTTTTGCAATTTCTTTACTATTCCGTGCAAAAGCCACCAAATTCCCGGAATTTCTGGGTCCCCGTTTTCGGTATGCAAAATCCTCTGCATCGGGAAACGTTTTGCGGAGGAATAAAAATCCTTCGAGCAATGCGACACTTTTCGGCCATTCGATTATAGGATCGGGTTTACCGTCCTGACCTATGTTTGTGCAAGATTTGGTGATAATTCGACTTATCCAGTAGAGATGCTTCTCTGCACATTTCCTTTTACTTTTTTCTTCTACTTCGGCGACGATTTCTTTGAAGCGTTTATAGTGGGCACCGGCACGGATACGACCCTGTGAAGTTCGGAGGTTAGCAATCTTCTACTAAGAAGTGGCATAACAGAAGAGGAAATGCAATCCAAACTAACAATGTGAAATTAAAAGACGCCTCAAAGGGTGCATACAAGTGAGGCTTGAGATTTGGGAGGAGTTGGATGTAGAAGGGAGAGAAAAACTTACGATCTGTACAGCGCGGCCTGGCAGGTTTCGATGATGACGTCGGATAATTTCTGGTGGCTCCGTTGAGCGGGAGTAATGATGAAAATGGTTCCGTTTAGACATGATTGCTTTTTTAATACCCGTTGAGGAATCCTTTATGGGTGGAATATCTAAGGTGAGAGCTTGAAACACGACATTAGAGAGAATTTCGCATGCATTTCCCCACAAAACGTAATGAGTTGGCTTCTTAGACATAACTAAAAAGAAGATCTTACTACAACAGAGGGAATCGATATCAAATGAGCCTTAGCGATAGCAGATTCTTATTTCTCAAGTGTGATTAAAGAAAGTTACGATCCTGTAAGACCACGAAAATTAGAACTGTGAGAATGTGTGTTAGATGGCTAGGGAAAAGACATGGTGATGGGAATTTGGTGGCAGGGTTCTTATTTTCTTTGGCCAAGAACCAATATGTCGCGTACAACGACATGCAGGTCGAGTTTTCTTGTTTTCCTTGACCATAGGATCATTCTCACCCAAAGATTATTTTTATCCGGAGAAAAAGATGCCAATGAATGGCGATAACATGTCATATAGGCTGTTGAATCAACCTCGTTATTAGGTGGCATAGAAAACTTTTTCTAGTTCGACCTGATGAATGACCGCTCAGTACTAATTCACGGGGAAAGATTGTGATATAAAATCCAAGGGATAACCAACATAATCTCAAAATTCTACAATTTGATTGGACAAAAAACGATGAACTCAAACTTGACCGATGCTGTTCGTCGGAACCTTAAATGTTGGACCTAAAAAAAAGCCGTTGGTGCTTGAATTTTGGGTTACAATCGGCAATAATCAACCAACGGCGGCCGTAGGCTCATTATGGTTCGGAATCGAGATATGGGAAGACTTAGAAGAACCTCGATTATGGCGAGACTAATCAAGAAGTCCAGCAATTTTCGAGCAGGACCTCTTCCGCGTAAGAAAGATGTCAATGTCGTACAATTCAAAACTGACAGAATTCAAGGAAGATCATTGGATTCTTAAGGAGTGAGAAGTGAAGGCAAATTCAGGCAGTAAAATTGTTCAAAAAAGTTTTAGGGTCATAGTGAATGTAAAAGATTTATAAGAGCATGTATTAATGTTATGAAAATCCAGTGAGGAAACGAATGTTTTACAAATCATATCGCGACAGCAAGCCTGTTGCTGCAACTGACTTTCAAGACACCGCCAACGCCGCCAAGCATCCCATGTTGTTTTCCTCTGCCTATGACCCGCAAGACCCAAACTCCGTCTACCAATTGATAAATCAAGCCAAACTTCCCAATCTTCTAGTCACATCGCCATCCCAGGAGCCTGCAATCGACTCGCGCTGATCCAGTCAAAGCTACGATTATCGTATATTGGCGAGCAGCATTGGTCTACCCGCCTCGAGACATTCTGTAATTGTGTAGACATTGAGAGGGGGCTGGGTCTTTGCAAGACTCCCCTAGCAAAAAGTAATTCCACCACACTATTGGTCCATTCTTGATAGTGGCGAAGGGAATTCGTGGGGTCGATTTTCGGTGGTCCTGTAGTGATGGAATCGCAGATGGCACGAATTTGCGAGTATTGGGATACCGATACCGTGCCAATGAATCTGCTGGCATTGTTCGGACGTTTGATCTCTTTGTGGGAATGAATCATGCCGTTTTGCATGTCGCCAATTACTTGATAGAGATGACCGCTATCGCTTCCTTGCTCATCAGTTTGAACGAAGATACCTCGTGAGATACCAAGGAAGTCGACCATATAGACATTGAAAGACATTTTCAATTAACGTTGAGAGTACAATTGTGGAATATGATACGGTGTTGAACTCTGAGGCTGATGACAACAATGAGATAAGTGCTGGTATAGATGAGAATGAGATTGAATGCAGCTGAAGGAAAGTACGAGTCTCTCATATATAATTACACGTCAGATTAAAAATGCTTCCTTACAGGTAGCATTGTGGTTAGTACTTCCAACCCTAGCAAAGGCAGTCAAGTCTATCTAGAGGTCCCAATCCTGGCGCGAACTCTCTAGGGGTGGTAAAGACGGTCGAAATGCCAAGGAGGTACTACCTCCAAATCACTTACCTAAAAAAAGGCATGGCATTCGACGATCAAATAGATATTCTCTAAAAATAGGCGCCGACATCTTGTAAGCAATAAAGCCGCCCCATAAATCACATGATTTAAAGCCAATCGAGGTGTCTTGATGAGGTCGCAAATTAACTTCAGCGAGTTGAAGATAAAGATAGGATTCTACTATCAGCAATCAATCGAAGTGCCTCGCCAGATTGACCAACTAGTCTTCTGTGTACTGGTAAAAACTACGCATGAGCTCGTTTGCTGAGCAGTAGGAAGTCCCTTATTTTGGTTCCAGAGTAGATGCCGAAGAGGCTTGAAAAGAAACTCCCTTTTTCAACAATTTATAAGCTATTATATTTCTGTGCTGTGCAGCTGTGAAACTGCAAGTATTGTAGAACATGAAAGTCTGGGAAAAACAGATCAAAAGGAAAAAGTCGTAAATCTTTCAACTACAGGATTTAGTATCCTAGGATCATCTCATCAAGTAGAGAGAGTACCATTCGAGGCCTAGAGCGGTCGTAAAAGTATGGATGTGTCGTGAAATGTGCAGGCTGCAACGATGCACGCATAGTCTTTCTTGGTCTAGCAGATGGTAAAAAGTTCTATTTCGGCCTTCTCTTGCACAAATTAACGGCGAAGGATGAGACAATACGTTTCGGCTTCTTCGCAGATGGGTGTCCGTGGTCGACACAAGGCAATAAACCCGTTGTAAATTGTATGAGGTGAGAAGTATTAGCAAAGTGAAGATCGACGCAAGGTAAAGAGATCCTTCCTGCATGCTGTGATAAGTGAAGAAGCGACTCGAGATTTGATAGGTTAAAGGAATGACTTGGATTGTGAGAAAGGCTACAAAGTGTTTCAAAAAAACGTAGAATAGGGTTTGTAATGGAAACGAGCCTCAAAATCCAGATTCTAATCGACTGCCCAAAATAGTACCCGAGACGAGAATCTGGCCTTGTCCTGATAGGAGACCTATGTCAGATCGAACTCATCGAGCTGTTTGCAGACGCTGAAAGTGGGAGGCTTTCATGTGGCAATGATGTTGGTGGTTTGAGAAGAGTGACAGATCACAGCAACCGTACAGACCAATTTAAATATGTTTGATGATCAGATAGTGGTTGCATTGTAACAAGACAAGTGTTAGAAGAATGAAATAAAGCCTTGTGGATTCATCCAGTATACAAATTGCAGCAGTTGATGTTTGACCTTCGTCAAGTTGAAAAGCTTGAGTAGGCATTCTTCAAATTGGAAAAAGTGGACATTTTTAACGCCAGGATGCCGTCATCTTGCTCGAATCGCAGTCTTTAAGACTCAAGCAATTTCTCTCTGAACGGGCGTCGACTTTATCTGCAGGTATAGCCTTCGAGGTCGAGGATGACCGGTGATTCAGTTGTGGCAGTCTGTCTTGCCTTGCAGAAAAGCTCTGGCAATGGAAAGTCTCGAGAAGAAATGAGGAAGAGTGTCCAGGTCACGTGTGCCACCGAAATTCCTTTTTCATTTTTTCATTTGGCATCTCGAAGAATACTCTCTTCCATGGCGATTGCTGTGACATGATTTGTTACAAGTTGATTGCGCGTACCGCGTTGCTCTCAACTGCTATGGTGTGGGCAACTATGAGTATGGATATGGACACAATAAACGTGATACGACGCTTAACCTTATGGCTTGGGTGGGCAAACAGAGAAGTACCGGTACTCAACTCCAAACTCAGATGATACTTCTGTGCTACCTGCCACACACACCGCTTCAATCCACGTGTACAGAGTTCAAAGTAAGTGCTATCAATGTAAGTTACATGACCCGGAGATTAGAAGTCCTCATTTCTCAATCTTCTTTTCATCTCTCCTTGAAGTTCTTTGCTCCCCGGGCTAAAACATTCCGACTCGTGGACCCGCTGTCATCTCCGTAGGGAGAGAGACAGCCAGGGACGGATACACACCCGCGGCGTGGACCATTCAAGATGAAGATTGGCGGTGAGGCTGGCACAAAACCCAGACGCTTCAATTCTTTTCTGAAAGGGCAACCTGGAACGAGTTGGTACGTTGAACAATTGGACTCCATGGACAAGCGAAAAGATGGGTTTCAGCGCCGAATTTCCAGCCAATATTCATGATTGGGCCATGGGGTGAGACGAACAAGCGCGTGTGATTCCAATGCGACAGAAATACATGCCGAGGTGGAGCGCCAAATTCTTAAAAAGGAAATCTGGAGTTTCACTTGGTGTAGACTGCCACGAGGTTATTGGCGAGTCAAGACTCAAGAGACTGGCAAAGGTTCACATGCGAAAAATGCACAGGAATGGTTGACTTATATCTAATGCCGATATGTCATTCAAATGCCAGAAGCATTCATTCATCACATATCCTTTCGCAATTGTGATTATATCTTATATTGTACTGTACCCCTTCACCATCTGATCTCCGCCTAGCTAGCTGTCGTCATTCTATCCTCATTTTGTCCTTCCTTTATTCCGTGTCGAGCGCCATTTTCGTCGTCCTAGGATTCTCTTTACAATCTCAAATCATCGCCAAAGCCATTTTCCACAAATACTGATAGTTGGGCGACATCGGCTCAAACAATCTGTCACCCGAACGTGCTTTGCAGATAGCGCGACTGTTTCTGTGCAGTAGCGGTCTATCGACACAGCGAATACAATCTTTGGATTGGTGTTGATTATATCCACTATTACATGAAAAAGTCAAGACATTTTCCAATCAACTGCAAGTGGGCATTGGCGAGAAACAATTGGACAATCGGCTCGGGCAGAGTTCCTCCCCAGGGTCTCTCGATAGTGCAGAATATATTGAAATTTAACCCAGAGATTTCCGCGAAATCTTCTTCCTTTCTTGAACCGATCACCCATCTTGGAGCAAGTGCCATAGCACAGGTTTCTCGAGAATCAAGTCATCCTCCGTGTGATCAATTCAGATCTTCAACCTTTCTCGCCGTTCTCATCGTCAACAAAAGCTCAAGATAACTAGTACGCTAAGATAGGAAGAGAGTGGGGTTGCGGTCAGCTAATGCGGAGCAAGAAGCATTAACGAGTGCTAGGAGGGGCGTGGGCTTTATTGATTAACAACGAACATCCAATCTCATTTACACCGAATTTTAGAATTGTTCTGGATCAATCTTCCATCGCTCCACTAGACGATTTTAGTACCGGCTCAACAAACCAAGCGGTGGAAGACGATCTAACGAACTATCTTGAACTCCAAGGTTCAAGTCTATCGAGTAGTGGGCTTGGTACATTCCGCTAGAGGAAAGCCACCGGGGAAATTTTAGACTCTACTTACATCATTCTTTGGGTAATATTTGGAGAACCATTGGGGTACTGTCCGTGGTTCTTCCATATGCGTACTCTGTACATCTACTTGACGTACCCACCGCACAAGATTGGGTGTTGATTTCCAAATCCACAGATACTCCGCTCCCAGGAATTCTACAGAAGATTTCAAAACAATCTGGCAAGCATATCTGGCAAAAGGTGGTTCTAAAATTGCAATCTACGAGAAGATTGAGGACTACAAGACGGCTACAAACTCCGAGCGAAATCAAGAAGTCACGATTCGCACTTGCACCAAATCGTCATTATAATTTCGATCCAACCTCGCTTCAATCTCAGACATGTCTTCCAGAACCCACCGGAAGCTTTCCCCCTTGACTACCAATTGGAGCAATAGGAGTCATTCAAGTATAAACTCTGATGCTTCAGTCTTTTATTCAGCACTAGCACACCCGACACCAATCGAGCTCAAGCAACAAATTCCTCCACCACACTCATCCCATGCTCATCCACACACCATATCTTCTCCTCAAGAATTTTGCCCTACCAAGATGAATCGTCAAGACTCAGGTTACGCAGAAAATGTTTCCTACATACCCAGTCACATGCGAACGTCATCACGACCTAGCTCAAAATCATCCTCCCATAATCCTCGGCCCTCGTTGAATGCGTCCCGAAAATCATCTTCGCGTTCAAAGGATTCCTCTAGCACCTCCTCCTCCTCCTCCTCCAGTGCGACCAGTCGCTCAACACCCAAACGCGGCCCAAAATCTCCTCGTACATCCACTTCCCACTCACGCCCAAATGTTCCCAGGCACCACCACAGCCAAACATTATCAACGCCACCACAATACCAATATTTCCAATTCCCCTCACTCTCCGATGACCTACCTCAAGAAACATCAAACCCAACTTCAACTCCCGCTCCACCCCCACCAGCTACAATCCATTACTGGACCTCAGACCAAACCCGAAGATTAGAGTACGCAGCCATTGACGCAGCAAGTAAAGGAATTAGGGGATTTGTAACACGATGTATACCCGATTGTTTCTTGCCCGCCGATAAGAGAGGAAGTAGATTCTGTCAAGAGGATATGCGAGAAGGAGATGATGACGCAGGGAGTGTGAGGAGATATCGACTAGTCATGGAAGATGAGGTTGAGAATGAGATGAAAGGGGAAAAGATCAAGGACAGAGCCCAGTCGGTAAAGGAACACAGAAGGAGATGGAGTTCTTTCATTAGACGTTGAGCCTAAGAGGAGATTGTGTTTTCCTGTGGGATGGCATTCACGGAGTGGCAGTAACACTTGGTTACGTTGTTATAGTTGGATATGTTTCATTTGTTCTTGATACCCCCTTATATAAGGATAAATGTTTTGAGTTTGGTGGCAGTTATTTGATATTGCATGTTGGAATTGATTTAAATTCTCGGGATTTGGTTGATGGCAGACGCAAAGAGGAGATCACAGCATTCATATGGAAGGATAGTACTTTCGGCGTCTAGGAGAGTAAATGGCTCCGAAAGGATACGAGAATAGTTGGATCATAGTAATACACTCCTACATATTGTTTGGAAGATACAAGGTTGTAGTTACTCCCTGAGGAGATGAGAGAATAGTAATATCAAAATATTAAAAGCAATCAAATTCCAATACTTCATCAAAAATGATACTGGACGCACGATTTCATTTAACATAAGAGCACAACATTTTACCAGTAATAAAAGGAAGGGTTTTATTGAAAATATGACTATTCCTATTCCTAATCAAAAAGTGTTCCCCATCAACACATTCTCTACCTTCATAAAAAGTATTGAGTGACGCTAATCTGTTGTACAAACCATAACCCCTCCTGAACTCCATGCTTAGAAATCGATCCATATACACATCTATAGCTCACGCCCTTCTGATAGTAATCTTGCAATCATGACATATGTGAAAATCACTCCACCAGCGATCCAGTATTTATGTGTCTGTAACCAACTTCTTCCCTCCCTGCCACCTTCTACCACAGCTCCCACAACAGCTTGACTACCCCCTGGTCTCCTCATTGCAATTCCGCTACAGTCCCTTCCGTTCTCCTCCCCATCTTTCTTTTCCTCATTTCCAGTCACAATATCGACACCCCTCTCTTTCATCCACTTCCAGTTCTCTTTATCCAACTCTTCCCATTCACTTCTAAATTTTGCGCCTCCGTCCCCGGCTTTAATATTGCCCTTCTGTGTTCCGTCTTTCTTGTAACTTCCTCCTCCGGTGCTATTCCACCATCTCGACCTACTCGCAGCCCATTTTCTTTCCGATTTAGTTGCATTTACAGAACCCGTTGTCATTTCTTCACTTGTCATAAAACTTAATAGACCGATCAATATTGTGCTGACTTCCCACGCGGGATTGAAACTCTTAGGATGGAAATCGCTGATCGAGAGACATAGACGAGTGGAGGGTTGGAAACGCCCGGACGGCGTGTGCATTTTTATCGAGGGAGGCGCAAATGGATAATTGGGAGGGAACAGAAGGGTACCCCAGTATTGACCACCATGATAGGGAGTATCCGGGGGTCCGGTGAGGATATAATGCCATTCGAGGATATTGGATTCGGACGGATGGGCTTCGATGTATGGAGGGGGATTTTCGGAGATGGTTTTGTATTCACGGGTTAACTATATCAACATGTGTTAATCGTCAAGTAGATAAAGGGAGATTGCCATGTATAAATTGATTTACATACCCGTTTGTTAGCAGCTCGACTTGCCATTTTGTCGTCGCACTTGAAACTTTGAGGATACGCTGGCCTTGTTGCGCTGCGAATGACGATAAAGGACGTTCGGAGGTCCGGCGCAAGGTTCTTGAGTATGTCTGATGGATGATTTTCTTTGCCTGAGATAATAAATCCAATCGGAACCAAAATGTTGCTTTGAGTTGTCGATAAATCAATTAGAATGTGCAAGTTGTACCTGTGTTGTTCGTAACAGAAGGTTCACATGGAATGCTTTGGGTTTTATATTAAGGATGATTCAATGATGCAGGAAGTGTAATAGGCCTATACTGTTAGTCTCACGCTTAGTCATCGACGGTGTTTCAACCAAAGCTTCCCCCGCTGTGTGAATGAGAACCGGAGAACCTGGACTAGTTCTGCGTAGACTTACAAGATATGACTTCGCCAAATGGGCCAAAGGGGGCTGTGAGTTTTGTTTCTACTGTTTGGACCATATTACGGTCAAGTTGCTAATGTATTCGGTTGTAGCTTGTCGAGAGTCTCCTAAAATCCGATCCCAAATCACAAGAAGAGCTAGAGAAAGCTATAGCAGAGAAGCATATGGGGTATGCTCTAGAGGCTGCACAGAGAAATGGAGAGCTGGTTCGTACATGTAGTCTCTTCGGGAAATCCTGATTTCATGGGCTCACGGAATAGATTGGCAATAATTCCACAAAACCGGTCACAATCTCCTCGATTAGACTCCTTGGCCCCTCACATACAAGAAGGTCATTCCTCGACGGAATATTCGACCCTTTGCTTAGTGCAAACAGAGATGGGCCATATACATTGTCGGAGGCATTGCAGGAACTCAGTACAGCTACAAATAAACTCCGTCGGCATGGTACGATACTCCCCATCGGGGTCTAATAAACATTATACTTATTCCGTCTTAGGCATTTTCCACGATGACATCTCGATGTTCATTGATAAACCTGACCCTACTGAACCCTCTTCTACCCCTTCCGATATTGATATATACATTCGTGCACGAGAGCGAGGTGTTATTACATTGAAAACTGGCACTGATCTTGGCAATGCCGAAGGCTCAGCCTATGGAAATGCACAATGGCGTAACATATTCGGGGGTGCCGAAACCCTGAATGTCAACGCTGCTACTGGTACTCGAACTCGTTCTGCGTATCAAGCTACATTCGAGGCTCCAATTTTGAGTGATCCCGATAAAAGGGTAGCTGTGGATGTTTTATCGAGCGCGACTAGTAAGCCCTGGGCAAGTCATGAAGAAGTCCTCAAGGGCGGGGGTATAAAATATAGTTGGGCTTCAGGCGGTGGCAGCACACATCAGATTGGATACAGTGGAGTGTGGAGGCAAGTGACGGGCTTGGCTGGAAATGCGTCACCTACGGTTCGCAATGATGCAGGAGACACAGTCAAGAGCAGCATCTCACATACATGGCTTAAAGACGAACGGAATCACCCTATACTGCCAAACCAAGGATATCTTGTAAAGTCGACATCTGAAATTGCAGGTTGGGGGCCTTTAAAGGGAGACGTGGGATTCTGGAAATCAGAAGTAGAATCCAGTGGGGCTGTCAAAGTTCCTGGAATCCCCGGCGCAAGCTTGACCGCTGGTATCAGAGCAGGAATGTTGTATCCGCTGGGCGTTGGATTCGGCACTGCAGCCAAGCCATCACGCATAAATGATAGATTTCAACTTGGGGGACCAACGGACGTTCGTGGATTTAAGATTGGCGGCCTTGGACCTCGAGACGGACAAGATGCAGTTGGAGGCGATGTCTACGCAGCTTCCTCTATTAACCTTCTTCTCCCATTGCCTCGCCTCGATATTTCAACTCCACTGCGCCTCCAGTTATTCGCCAATGCCGGCCGTCTCCTCGCACTCAAAAGCTCAGAAACTAATACAAGTAAGAGCGTGTATGGCACAGTTGCAGAGATCGGCAAAGAGATTCCAAGCTTGGCGGTCGGGATAGGAATGGTGTATGCACACCCCGTGGCACGATTTGAATTAAATTTCGGTCTACCCATCGTTGTTAGAAAAGGCGAGGAAACCAGAAAGGGTCTCCAATTCGGAGTAGGCATTAACTTTCTATGATTTATGAAGTTTCGCGGAGTAGGAGTAGACGAGGCAGGGCATATACCATAAGAAGGCGAAAAGGGGGCTCAGGTTGTATAAATGTACAATATGCTGCATACCAATAGCTTTAGCCAGCTGACTGGATAGAAAATAGGAAGACAATCACGACTTTGGATCGGATTACTGTGCTTTTTTTTTGTGGGACCCCTAGAATACTTGTGTCTTAACTGCGGTTCTGGGTGCTGCCACTGCCACGTTGCTTTGAAAGAAGATCTTTGACATTCATAATGAATAGTCCGACGCCGATCAAGCAATTGGGATTTTACGAATATAAAGAGAAGCTTTCAACTCATCGATATTCTTTCGATCATTGGCATTTCTAAACATTGTTTTGAGGAACACCCACGTTCAAAAGCTCGAAGTTCTCTGTGCCTTTTAAGAGTTTCAAACATACTCCATATTTGGCGATGGCTCCAGTTGCGAAATTCGGCTCCGCTCTAGAGTCTTCCTCCTATCAAAGTCCCGATGGCGGTTCTGCTTACGCACCTCTTCGCAAGAAAGCGATTGAGGAAGCCGTCGCAATGGGATACAACCCGGCAACCATGGTTGAATGTGGAGTGACTTGGTCCGATGATCATGATCCATTCCAGCACGTGAAGAACGCAGCTTACGTGCATTATGTGAACCAATGCGTATTTCGCGAATTCCAATCATTCGAACCGTATTTGGGCAAAGAGAAGTTTCAGGATATGTTGAAGGTCCGCGGCATTGGACCTGTCGTCAAGAACTATACAGCTAATTTTAAAAGGCCTGTGAAATTCCCGGATTCGGTATGAGTCTGTTGTGCGAGATAATGTTGGATTTGGGCTCACAAAGCGAACTAGCTTATTATCGCGAATCGTATTACTGAGGTTTTTCCAGATCGTTACTTTGGTATTGCCTCTGCCTGGTCTTTAAACCAGCAAGTTATTGTTGCGGATTTCAAAATATGTATAGTGTTTTTTGATCATGGTCGAGGTGTACCAGCGAATCTTCTTGAAGCTGATGGTACACACAAGGACTTATATGAAGCATTGAAGCAACGATCAGAAATGGAAGCGAAGATAGCTTCAAAGTGGGAGCAAGAGCATCCCAAGAGAACGAAAGCAATGCTGTAACTCAGCTTCAAAATAGAGAGATGGACCCGTGGGTGAATATGACAGTGTTCGGTCTAGACTAATGCAACCCTCAACATTGCATTCCACATAGGTTTTCGTCAATAGAGAGAAGGTAGCAATGTTGGCACGCAAAATATTTCCAATAGCAAATTTATTGATTCAAATCGATCGGACCGCAGCTCACAAATCAGCCTATGCCCTGACCGAATTCCACATAAAAGACGCCTTCGAAGTCGAATATGCATCCCATATTCGACTTATTATCACGCGCTGCTATTCGTCCCCGTTTTCCACATTTCCTCCGTCCACTAGATCTTGATTTCGACCTCAAAGCTCGAAGGCCATCACCAATCATCACGATTCGGCTCTGCCTCAAGAGCACCCTCGGCAGCGACTTCAGAGTTTGTCTCAATTCCTGTTTCCATATGAGATTTTTATTGAAGTAATGCTTAGTGGGCAGCTTACTGGGGCTAATGGCAATAGCTATGGCCGTGCCAATAAGAGAAACGGCGAGGAGAAAAGTTTGGAGACGCATGATGAAGAATGGATAAGTCGATTTTCAAGATTCGGCTGACGCTTTGAGGATGTATTTTGATTCTGTAAGATCTTCTTGCCGAGAAAGAAAGACTATGATTTTGGGTTTTAGCAAAGCACTTTACCTGGTAACTCTCCAGATATATATATATATATATATATTGAAAATAGCAATGACATGTAACTTTAAAAAGTGACATCTTAATTGTGTATTTTGTTTGTACGCCGATCGGCCATCTGAGAGTAGAAACTTGTATCCGTACTCTCACACCGATAGGGCTACGCAAAGGACATACAGATTCAATCTTAATCTCATTGCGCATTATTGTTCGACAGCGAACGAGATATTAATGACGACGTGGTACAATTCAAGCACGCGCACCTATCTAGACGCCATCGTTCATGCCAAATGTAAACTGCCGAGTGTCGTATCGATATATCGAAGCATATGTATTTGTGCAGGGCTCCGGATATCATGTGGTAAAGATGCGATGAAGAATCTTTTGTGTGCAGTTGATATGTGTACGGAGAGACTTTGTATAACCGGTACAGTTCCGCCAGTTCAGCCTTAACCAGCTCTTATCATCTGCTACACCCCCACTCTGTATTTCGATCGTCTCCAAATCTTCTCTTTACATCTGATCCATTCTTTCAGCATTAGTTATGATCCCTGATACGTTTGAAGATACTAGGAGATTGCTTTCTGAGGGAAAAGGCCATGGTGGTGAGGGCAAAAACTGTCCTCATTGCGGAAATTTATCTCCCAAGTCAATACCTTCAGGGAGATTGAGATCATGGACCGGGTTGATTATGATTTACGGCATTGTTGCAGCATTCACTCTCATTGGCATGGCTACATTACTTTTCTCCAGTCGGAGTAACTTCCTCAAGCTGCCAAAAATGAGATCAAGTCATCGGCCATCACTGTGGAGTATCTACACGTTTGATTCTCAAGGAGGCATCTAATTCTGACAGAACTTCAGCTCCCTTTGCAGATGGGATTCAGTACGAAATCGAAACGGCTCCATCTGATCTTTGGGCGAACAATATTTACATGGGAGAGCCATGCGATGAATCAGAACGGGCGTGGAATAATCTTATACATCGTCAGTAAACTCGATTATAACATGAAGTATTCGTTCGGAAACTCATTTTCTCTAGCCGATCGAGGACATGGCGTTAGACTTTACCGCGAGGAAGCTGCAAAGCTAGACATCAAGAAGAGCATACTCTTACAGGACAACAACTTTGCTGTGATTCTCACCGTTCATCATAATCTTCACTGTCTGGTATGAGCTCCTTCTTACTAACAATAAAATGATCAAATGCTTACTACCTGGCGTCACTCTTTAGAGACGACTCCGACAGTCCTTCTTTCCAGAACATTACTATGCCAATTGGACGGACGAAGATCGAGAAGATGATAGACATCACCAATGTAGGTTAGAGTACAATTCATATACGTTTACAGCAAAGAACTAACCACCCTTAGTACACTGTCTTGAATCTCTTCGTTCATCCATGATCTGCCAACCAGATCTAGCACCTCTCCCCTACTACTGGTCTGGTAATACTAGACACGATATGAACGCAAGTCCGCAATCCAAACGTGAATGTGTCAATTGGGATGTATTTTCTGAATATTTGAAGGGGAGAAGCTACAAAAGGTCTGAAATGATTCATGATTAATTCTGGGGAGTGTGTTTACTTTCGGTTGGGCTCATATATGCGAGTTGATCAATTAGTGTTTTTAGTGTTAATAGCCATAATGTCTGTGTCTGTTCCTTGCATCTACTTGACTGTCATAATTTATCTTCTTAATGCCATTTAAGAATTGGAAAATTAATTGGAAAGGGCCGGTCTCCATTGACAAATCGGAATCTCTCGGTAAGACACGTCGATTAACGAGTCTTGGCCAAGTCACCCGCACGTCTGTCAAACACAAGAGTAGAGCTCGAATGTTCGGAAGAGAAAGAATGTACAAGCTAGTCGTACTAAGCAGGCTTAGTGTCGCATTGTGTCTCCTTGATGAGCCTTACGGCGAGCAGAACGAGTTTGTACCGTTCCACAAGGGGCACTACATGTCAATGAAAACTGATCCGGCATACACGACCCTGATTCACGGCTTTATTAAGCTTCATGTCGGGGCCATTCATTGTGATAGCATTTCTGGCACGACCACTCTTACCGTTTGTGGTTGCCGAACACAGTCGCTCTTGCTCCAATGGGGCAATAGCTTGTGCTACCAAATTCAACGTTCCTTTCAAATATGTGGACCTTGAGAGATTTTTGGCACCTATCATCCTCTATCTAATCGCGATATGAGGTGGACTTGTAACACCGAACGTCCAAGATCTTGCTAGATACTTACGAGCATGCCTCGTAAGGAAATCAGTCATACCCGAAGACAAATTTGAGTTTTCCACAGGTACTTCAACTAGATTCCCACAACAATCTCCTCTGTGATCTTGAGTCTTCCACCGGCTTGAATCTATCAAACTGTGGCTTTTATTTTTGAGATTGTTCCCCGTGTTAAGAGCTGTTACTTGTTAAAATGACATTGGGGTCTCAACTTACACCATGTACACACTCCCCTTGCGAGGTACAGGATACAAGCGCGGAGGAGGTTTCACTTCATCCTTCACACGGTAATGTTATCCATTTTTCAGAAAATGAAAAGCAGACCTCAGAGCCACTTGTCACTGGGCATGATTTCAACAGTGATAACCCATCACTCTCAAATTGGTCAATTGATCCTCAGAATCCAACAAACTGGTCTTCTACGCGCAAATGGACAACTATAATTCTTCTCGTTGTCACAAACTTCATAGCGTAGGGCCTATCATGACACAATATTCCAGATCATCCTGAACTAGCAGTTAACTATTACAGATCAACATGCACCTCAGCATTCGAGCCGGCGCTCCCCTCCATAATGGCTGATTTTCATTCTACCAACGGTTCAATTGCCTCTCTCACCATCTCTATCTACACTATAGGCTACTGTCTGGGACCTCTTCTCATCGCTCCAATAAGTGAATTATACGGACATGTGACTGTGCTATACCCTGGATACATCGGCTTTATGTTAGCTCTGGCTGTTTGTGGTTCAAGCAAGAGTCTTCCTCTATTTGTCGTATTCCGTGCTATTATGGGTCTTGCGGCTATCACGTTCGTACTCATGGGTCCTGCAATTGTGGCGGATCTTATTCCTAGGGAACAAAGAGGATTGGCATTGAGTATTATGTCTACGGGGCCTGTCGTTGTATGTAAAGTATTGATATGATCACGATCTGGTTTGTTGCTAACGCTATAAAGGGGCCAACAATTGGTCAGTTTTTGTTCTTGATTCATAGCTTAGCCAAAACACTCATCTAATTAGGTCCTGTCATCGGTGGTTATATCGTGGAAAGCATCAGTTGGAGATGGATTTTCTACTCAACATTGATTGCTGTAAGTGATCCCAGATGCATCACTCTCAGATATTTAACAATTAAGCAGTTTGGTGTTTTGTTCTCTCTATCTCTCATCATTTTAAAAGAGACTTATGCACCAGTAGTCTTAAGCCGGAAGCAAAATAAGGATGTGGAAGACCTACCCACAAGTCAAAAGATCACAAGCCCAGAAAGACCTCGAGAAACTCTTCAAGCAGCCTGGAACCGTCCCTTCAAAATGCTCTTCCTTTCTCCCATCGTTCCCTTTGTAGGCTTCTACAGCGCCCTCAGTAATTCCTACGGGATGGTATGTTTCGCAACCCTCGGCACCGTCTTTCAAGACAACTACTCTTTTGCACCTGGCGAAAGCGGTTTAGCATATCTCGGTCTCATGTTCGGCTTCCTCTTCTCTCAACTAACCCTTGCCCGATTTTCCGACCGTTATATGCTTAAGATGGAAGCTAAAAATAACAACAAGCGCCCGGAATATCGCCTTCCACCCATGTTTATCGGTGCATTTCTCCTCCCCATCGGATTTCTCTGGTACGGATGGTCTCTTGAATATCACACCCATTGGATCGTTCCTATTCTTGGAAGTATGGTTATTGCCGTTGGTATTCTATTTAGCTATCTGCCAGTACAGATGTATCTTGTGGACACATATACTATCTATGCTGCGAGCGCTACTGGAGCATGTACCATCATCCGTTCGGTCTGTTCAACTTTGATCCCGTTGAGTGCTAATCCTCTGTATGATGATTTGGGGTATGGATGGGGAAATAGTGTTTTGGCGTTCATTGCGATAGGATTTGTGCCGATTGCTTTGCTAGTGTTGAGATATGGGGAGAGAATTAGAACGAATCCACGCTTTCAACCGAATCTCTGATGTGGAATCTTGGGAGACATCAATTGTTAGATATTTATGATTTATTAAGAGCGAATGATGCGAAGAAACTTTGGGGGTCCACTTACTTTCAAAGAGTTGATGAGAAGCCAGGCGGAACTTAATTAGATACTTGGATGGAATTTATATAAAGTGATTCCTACATGGGCTAATTGGTAGAAGAGAAGCTAGAAGTTGTGGAAGTCATTTTTAGCTATCTCAAAAAGTGTTCACAGAAATCCGAAGAAGCACTATTTGTCTACCCATGATCTACCAAAAGCCAATGAGTAACCCTTGACATGACTAGCAGAGAGCTTACTATACAAACTTCTGCTTGTATTCATCCTTTATATCCTTTAAATCCGATGCAAGGCAAGGTTCCACTAAGTCAGCCCACCATCCTTTTCGATGCGATCTCAAGCCAACCTCATGAAGCAAAGCATCCGTATACCAAATAAGCTCAAAGAAGAAGCATTCTCCCTTTTGACCATGAGTAGGATATCTCCTTTTTGAAAACGCCCCCATGTAAGCGACTTCTTTTACCATTTGTTCCAATGGAGGTAGCTTTATGTTGCCATCGAAATATGCTGTTGTCCAGATAGCCTGTGTTTCAGCGACACGAAAAGAATTGGAAATATCTATAGACCCTAGAAATACGATTGAATCATCTCCAAGTGGTGCGATACCTTTGTATAGTCTTTGTACTGTTGTATCAGGGGAAGCACGATTTTGGTGTGGAGGAGGGTTTTCAAGGAGTGGAAATTTGGCGATTACTCGACGATCTGCCTCCTCATAGAGCTTCTCCCATAACGATCTTTCTTCAACACTACCCATTGGCTCAAAGTGAGGAAGGCCCAGATATCGAGCTTGTATATCGCTAAAACATTGTTGCTGGGGGTCCCAACCCGTTCCCAGTAATAGCTCATCTGCTACAAGCTGCTTGCCATTGTCTAAAGTTATGATGCTGTTTTGGTAAGAAACAACGTCATTCCGGTAAACTTGAACATTCTGAGATATCGTTTCCCAGAAGTCATCGTGCTGTACAAGTCCCACAGGCCCAGTACACCAAAATGCACTAATGATGTCAGTGTATTTTCCTCACATAACTGGGGCAGACTCACGAAGAACTAAAGTCAAGAAACTTAAATCCCGATAACGATCCTGGCCTGCTATCATATCCTGCTATATTACGACAATATTGATCAACGTTCCTGATTCTCCTAACCATATAGTTTATTCCAATGCGAGTTCCATAAAGTAAGATACGAATCATAGAAGACCACCAATTGTTTGGCATAAACGGAGATGGACTAAAGAGTGCTTTGAGCCTAGTTGCCGAACTTTCGACTGAATTCTTGTAGCGCCCATGGCCAGGGGCGGGAAAAAGTAGAGCTGGACCCTCTCCACTTGCTCTTATAATCCATTTGACGTTCTGACCTTTCTTAACTAACTCGTAGACCATATCTGCAGCAGACTTACCGCCGCCAAGGACTGCAAAAAATAGTACACCGCTGGCCCAAGGTAATGGCTGCTGTGATAATTCTCCAAAAGCTTTTTGATGACGAACAAATCTCATACTCGGTTCCCAATCGATTGAAGGTATCTTAGGATGCGAAGTGCGACCAGTAGCTACAACAAGCTTACGACATGTATAGACAACGGGCGGCTGACTTGGACATTTTTGTTTGAGATAGATTGGAAGTTCTGTTGTGACTAGCCATTTACCATCCACTTTATTGGTCTTGACAGCTTTACAGTAGAACGTTATCCTAGAAAACATAGTTCTTCCGTTGTATATATGATTATGCGCATAGTCCTCGAGATAATTGGTAACATACTTTGCTTCGAATGTATCATGATATAGAGGCGCATCTTCGGGAACAGTAAGAGGGACATCGGAGAATCCAGACATTCGACGGCCACTTTGACACCAGAAATTATCATATGATCTTCCTTGATATTACAAACAAAACTCAGTATATAAGAATGAAAATAGATATGGAGGGAAACAGCCAGAAGGTTAGCAAAGCTTACTTTGACTCCATACACCACCAAGGCATCTGTCCTCTTCAATAATAGCTAGTTCTGCTTCTGGATGAATATCAAGATAGAATCTAGTGAATGCTAAACCACTTAGGCCTATGGAACAATGTATGAAAGTCAGCGATTCGTAATTTCAGACGCAAAAGGTAAAGTATTCCATGATAAAGGAGAATATAACATAGTCCCTACCGGAGCCAATGACAACAATATCAACCTCAGGCATGCGTTCGAATGTCTGACAAGATGATTTGTGGTTCTTTATATTCGATGTTCGATATTGTTTTGTTTCGTGTTGTGTGTATTTTGGGTGTAGTAGAACGCTGAAAAAGTTGAGAAGAGTGAACCCAAAGCTCAATATATCGTTCCAATGGCGAATGGATAATATAGGTAACTGTGACCCCATTGATCAGCCATGCCTCTCTTTCCCTAAGCCTTGCGAGGTATAGGATACATTACACAAGCACAAACACGGCAGGAACGAAGCATGTATATACGTACATAGTAGTTTTGTGATCATGTCATCTACCCACTAATCTACCTAGTATACTTCTCCTTCTCTCTTTCGACTTGTTTGAGGTACTGCCATTGTGTCTCTTGTATAAGGTAGTGCCCGGCGAAATTCAACCGGGAAATGGCGAGCTGTGTATGTTGCCGACTCTCCATATCGACGAAATCGACCTTAATTTCGAAGGATATCGATGTCACATGTATGAGATTAGAAACTGGTCGTATTTCATTCAACCATCAAGCAAATCCGTTAGCTGTCACGAAGATGCTACGATTGACAGCATGTACTGCCCTAGCTTGCCTTTGTGTTCTCAAAATAACAAGATTGTTCATGACAAGCAATGAGCAGTGAAGTGATACAAGGGAAGACATCACACGTGACACACTGCGACGTTGATCCAATGGGCACGGTGCATTTAATTGTTCGAGCTTGTCTCTTCTAACCTCACTTCAACGTCGTTGAGGGTTGCAACATACAAACCACATCACAGAAAGTAATAGGTGCTATCGGAAGCATCATAATAAGATAGAAGAAGCTCTCGTACGGCTCAATTTCTATACTGCAAAGAACGATAAAGTATTCAGAGATCCCAAGTTTTTTGAGGTTGTAACAAGTGTTACTGCCACGCCTCCACACGCTCACGATCCACGTGCACTGTCTTGATCCTCAAGGCCAGGAAAGCCGTGAATAGGGATTAACAAGAAGTGTATCTACCCAGGAGATTTCTTCGAGGCTATGCCCAGTGTGTTAACTTATGCACGCAAATTCGAAGGAAACAAGGGCAGAGTGTCGACAACATAGATTTGCTTGCGGAAGTTTTCTGTGTGTATCCAAATTGTTATACTTAAATACAAGCTATCATCTAGGTATGATAGGTTAGCCCCCCGAATACAGGAGGTTTCCTTCTTGCCCTAAGCCCCTTCGTCATCACGCGACTGTAGTCATAACAACAAACCTCCTCCCAATACATATACCCCAATCTCGGTCTCGGATGGTTCCTTCATTCCGTTTCCTCCCAGGGCAACGCCTTGTTCGCAGCAACCCACTCCTTCTCTGCCTGGCTACCAAATGGCGGTGCATACATCCCGTTGACCTTCCAAAGCCGACGCTCCGTCTCGTCAATATGATATTCCCAGTTGTACCCTTTATCCTCAATGTGAGGTTTAAGCGCACCATCGACTCTCGAAGTCCATTCTGCATGGGCTTTTGGGTCTTCCATATGAACTGCGATATGGTCGATTGAAATCCGAATGAAAGGTGCGGTTGTCTGGTCCCCGCCAACGTACATGTTTACATCCGAGACCTCCGTGAAGACAATAACGACATAGAAAGCGGGTAGACCGACATCAGTGTAGAGTTTGGTAATGTCCTGTGACAATGACTTTTTGGACTTCTCATCGTCAAATACATGTTTGGGGTGGTGAATAATCCAAAGAGGCATGGTTTTTGGATGTTTGAGTGATTGCGGACTGAGTTATTCGAGAACAAGAGTATTGAAATGCGTGTTGAGAAAACTTTTGCTACAAGCTCTCATCCATCTCCTTTAATATATACGTGTCGATAACTTCGGTCAGATGATATCAAAATGATTATTTTTATCAGTCTTATTATTATTGAAGGGTCAAGCCGCAGATCATATCTATTTTGTGATTACTATTCATCATTCTGTGATTACTATTCATCATTCTGTGATTACTATTCATTATTCTGTGATTACTATCCATTATTCTGTGATTGCTATTCATCATTCTGTGATTACTATTCATCATTCTGGTGAGATATTGCCCCGCTACAGGATAGGCTGAACGATACATTCACATCGAAAGACACACCGAGTATCATAAAATCAACAATTATGATCGCTTGTTGGATTTACTAGACTAAAGTCTATTCTTTGTAGATAGTTTTTGTATCCATTTATGGTTCGAGTTCTCATCAGTAGTCACACCTGGTAAAGATAGTCCACCCGAGACTTGAAAGAACTCTAAATTTGGAAATGTCTCTCGGGGAAGGATTCCAATTCTTGTGCAGTACTGTAAGGTTTCACGGGAGATTGTTGAAGTAACTACCGGCAACGTATGCGTTGTCAACTTTATAATCTACCTAGTTATCCCATCTTTATTAAGCCATGATCACTAATTCAAAAGTTCTCAGTAGTTTGATTGTTAGGCAATTAGAGGAGACAAAGAGATTTAGTCTACTATGGTGTGTTTTTGGGACAAAAAGTGACAAAAATCAACTTTTTAGTGTAGATTGCTAGTTTGTCAACATAAATTGCTAATTTTAGCGTGCGGGGTAACACGTGATCTACGCGCAACGTGATATGGTCATTTAGTATTTATAGTTTCTCCTCCTGTAGACTGGAAATGCATCCGATCTACTCCCTCTTAATTTGACCTCCTATGTTTGTGTGTTTTAAGCCCCAAATGCGTCCCCGCACCTCGCTGTCGCTATGTAGTGATTCGCCTCTAATCACTATGCATAGCTATTAGGTTGACTATGGTACATGCGAAGACTTTTTATAATGTCTTTTTGTCCCAAAAAAGACGCCATAGTTTGTGTGCATTCGGCTCTACACTAACGACTTTTTCTATAAAGCCACTTCTAGTCCTTGAAGTTCGAATCAGCTCGCTCAAATATTTCTGTTCGCTGTACCGAACCAACTTTCACCTATGGGAAACCCGGGAAATCCGGCTCATGTATCTCTCCACCACTCAAAAACAGCCATGCCTCTCCATGCCAATGTCTACATCATCTCACCAGCTCTGTGGGAATTGCTGAACACGGGCGGAAAGTAAGAAGAAGTTTGGTTGTCAATATCTCTTACTTTAATCCACAGCGAAAAGGAGGTGCTTTTTATAAATTCTCTAATCATTATCCTTCAGGTTAAAAAACATATTGAATAATTGGAGAAAAAAACCAGTTCTAAAAAAGCATTCAATAGCTGTTTATATCATTTATAATCATTTAAATTATTAGCTTAGCTTTTCAATTAAGGAAACAAGGGCAAAGTATTGACAGCATAGATTTGCCTGTGGAAGTTTTCTATGTATCCGCATCGTCTATATCCTTTACACTCTACAAGAACAATACCATCTTCCCCTCCGTCCTTATTTTGCTTCTCCATTCGTCCTGTATTGGCGCTGTATAATGGCATTGTTTAAGGAGATGAACAGGTAAACGCGCGAAAACCATGCACTATTCGCTAGAACTTTTAGGCTGTGAATGTATTAGGAATTTCTCTAAATCCCCATTGTATTTGTCTTGCAGCATGTACAACAATCCTAAACTTAGGTTAGTAGTCTCTATGGATGGTTCGTATCGGTGGAATCTTACCCCAAATCATCCGCCCACGACCAAACCAGACCAGGATTTTTCTGAAACAACCTTCCACTGAAGATGGCGTCGAGGCCTTCTTCTAGGAGTCCATTCGCTTGCACGCCATTTGTGATGTTACCAACAGCACCGACGAAGGCTTTGTCCTTGACAGCATTCTTGATGTATTTTGAAAAGCCAGCTTGGTATCCGGGACCGAGTTTGAAATTTTGTTTTGGATGGGAGCCACCAGAAGATACATCAATAAAATCTACGCCGAAACCTACAGCTTTTACCGATAGTTGTGCACTATCTTCAAGAGTCCAGCCACCAATTCCAGTCTCCTCTAACCAATCTGTTGCACTAATCCGCAAGAACAAAGGCATTGTTTCGGGTATCGTACGCCGTGTGTCCTGAATTACTTCGAGAAGCAAACGAATTCGATTTTCAAAACTACCACCATACTGATCTGTTCTCTTGTTGCTGACAGGGCTTAGAAATTGATGAAGGAGAAACCCATGAGCCGCATGAATCTCTATGACATCGAACCCGGCTCGTAAAGCGCGCTCAACAGAGCTTACCCAAGAATTTCTGAAATCTGCAATATCAGAAAGCGTCATCTCTTTAGGCATGAAAGAGTTTTCATCCCAGGGCACTGGACTTGGGCCGATAACATCATCAGGCCAACCTCCTGTCTCTTTGGTTGCATTCTCATTTCCCAACCACGCTGCGACTGTGGAAGCTTTTCGGCCTGCATGCAAGAGCTGAATACCGATGTGTTGGCTCTTTTGGACATTAAAACATCAGTATTGTCTAAAAAAAAAGAAAGAAAAAAAGGAAAAGAAGACGCATTGAGGAACGGGTATTATAGAACCGAAACATACAAGCGCAGTGGGGTTTAATGACCTTTACGTACCTGAGAATGTGTAAAATCTACAATTGCTTTCAAAGACTCAAGTTGCTCCTCATTCCAGAGTCCTACTCCATTGGGATCGATCCGTCCGTTCTTTGAAACAGCAGTTGCCTCCATCATAGTAAGACCAGGACCACGCGTGACCCAGCCACCAATTTGGGACATATGCCATGGTGTCACTTTCCCATCTTCAGCCGAGTATTGACATAATGGCGAAACCTACGCCAAAAGGCAAAATCATTAATTTTCCTTCCTCATGTAACGACACAAAGCTTTGGGATTAGGAGTACACACCCAAATTCTGTTTTGAAAGGTCACGCCTCTAATTTTCAGTGGCTGGAAAAGCTTTGGGATGATTTGGGCCTTCAATGAAGGATCCACTGCTGTTCCTGATGGAGGATTCTGAGCAGGTGTGAAATATGGCTATGGCTGGTTAAAATAGAATCATCAAAGCCATGCTTCTACGGTTAAAGAATGATCACTTACAACATTCTCCGCTCCGGCATTGATTACTTTAGTGCTAGAAGGCGCCATCATCGACTAGGTGATGTAGAACACCTTTTTGTTCAAGTCAATACTCAACTTTGAGCAATCTACTCCTGGTTGTGTATGGGATATATGTAGAAGAATAGGTAAATATGCGCACTGTCTCGATGTATGGTTAGAACTTCTAGGAAGAAAGGTGCTTTTATACCTGACTTCATATGAGTCGATAGTTGACCTGGGACCGAGAGCTTTGAAATACAGAACTGCTTGATAATCATTTCATCTCTAACCATCAAAGGGTGGATCCGGAGGAACCAATCTTATTCAGAACAGCTCCACTGCCGTTATACAAAAGCCATAAAGTCGTGGTCACGTCCGATTCGGTTTTTATTTTTCTATTTATTCTTTGTTCTATCTCCAGGGGACGTCATTACGTGCTAGAACTCTAGACATGGGTGGCCGCTCGAAGATGTTTCTATTGGTCTGGTTGCTATGCTCCTCTTATTCAACACCAGCTGCTCCATCTTGCTATTGTCTTTCCCACTTTGACCATTTGCATGTGCATCTGAACTTCCCCAATTATCAGACAGATTTAAGAAAGTGCTTTCCCATGACTTATGCCTCTTTTTACTCTCCACTATCTTTACGCCATTCATTGAAGCTATTGCGCTATTTTTGGGCCATTTATCGTAGCCACAGTAACCAGTTGAAATCAACCTCCTTCAGATAAATCTTGAATTCGGTCTGTCAATTTCTTTCGTCGAAGAGAGACGTGATGGAATCGCAGCAACTTTGGGATTAGTTTGACACCTCACATCTCTCAATCGTTTTGAAGTGTAGGCCCGAGGGGCACCCGATGATCGATTAGAGGTGCTCGGTCAATCTTGAAGACATTCACCTATTCTCTTTCTTCCAACCACAATACTCCACTACGGTTTGAAACTTTTGATCTCGAAAGGAGATATTGTATATCGCCAACATTTACTAAATTTGAGAGTACTAGTTCTCTTGTCCTGCTCCATTCAAAACATACCCAATTGTCTTATCACAATGAATTACACAGTATTTTCAATCTTGTTGTTTTCAAATCTCTTCATATGCTTACCTATTAGATAAATACGCAGTGGCTATCGTGTCGAATGCATATTTGGTGCTCAAGGTAATGAGTTGTTCTGACCTTCACAATAACCTCGATTGTTGTTCTTCCGTAGATTCTTGAAGACATTAGTGTTACCAGCGTTGTATATCAATATCACAGAGGATAGCTACGTCACTCTGTCACTTCGAGTATAGAACAGATAATAATGGAGATAGTAAATTAGATTGGGGATATAACCACAAAAACCAGCAGGTAGATTCTCATGAGTAGGCCGTGCAACGAATACCCGCAACGCGGATAGTGGTTTTGATAGACAACCTTGTTTCGGCCGAAAATAACCTCATTTAAGTTTACTAGAGTGAAATGACATTTGATATATCAAGACGCTGTGCGATTACTTAGCTCTGATCAGAAAAGGTTTATGAGTATACAACCAGTCATATGTAACTATGAGCTTTAGCCGACCCATGTGTGTCTTGCTTCCGACATGAGCCGCCAGTACCGCTTGCATGATGTTACTTTGTGTAAGTTAGTTTTTTTAATCAGTTAACTAATTGAATGAGGAATGAGAGATTGACCTGTCTCTTATCTCTTATCAGCTCGCATTATGCAATTCGACTCTGCACTTTGAAGACAGAATTGAAACTATTTATCGTTGTGGTTGAGAAGAGTGTTTGGAAAGTATACTATTGCAACGTCTTGGAAAACGCGCATGTCAAATTGAAAATTGGTAATAGATCTAGGTTCTTCACTTTCATTGTTCATACTTGAGGTGCCAATCTTGATGTATGAAAGACTCTTTTTGTACGAATCCTTCCTAACAGTTGGAGGTTATGCAATGAAATGTTATTTGATATATGAATAGATAGTAAATGAATATAGAGTTACTGTTTTATAGGAAATAAATATTTGAAATTGAGGATCTGGAAATGATAGATTATCTTGATTATATCAAATCTCAAGCTCAATTTTATATTATCTAATAAGTAATAAAACCCTTCAAATGATATTATAAGAATAGATATTCTAGTAATTTCTGTTTTGTCAACTATCGTTATTTAATGTCACATCATCTGTTGACACATCTATTATAACTCTTACAAACTTCAACACTCTATAAAACAGCAGACAGAACATAATAGCAGGCATTGAAATTGTCGGTCTACTATTGAATACCATCTCTTTAGCTGTATTAACTTTGACATATATTATAAAGATGAGATTAGTGATTTATCACTCAGCTTGGAAGCCGCTGAAGACAAAACTTAGTATTCAAGAAGAACTCTATTTTAGAATACTACAACGACTAGCATTATTCGAATTATTCTCACTCAAAATCTATACTCTATTTCTCGAATTAGGAGTAATAGAGGGAAAGAGCGCTTTATAAGAAATCAAAGAAACTGAGAGTAAGTTATATAGAAAGCTTGATATCAAGTTCGATCTTTTCATAAAGATTATAATAGAAGTGAGTGAGCTTTCTTTCCTGAGTATATCTTGCGCTGAACAGAGATTTTAGATGGATAGTATAATAGAGAAACTATTGCAAGGCGACAAGCTGGAATATAAAGTAGTATAATTAAAAATCAGGGAAAAATAGATGAGAAATGAAATCTAATATTAAATAGATCTATAGTTCATATAGACTAAATAATTTAGATTTAATATAAGTTTATAGAATCAAATTATACAAATACTTTTACTCCTAGAATTATTATCTTGGTATACGTTCTTCAAGTTGAAATATTTTCGCCAAGCAAAAAAACAAATCTTAAAGAGATACAATCTAAACGTTGACCCCCATAGTCAAAATGAGTTCCATCACAATCAGCAACAGCTCCACCACCGACATATACGTCATTGTCACCTGGGATGGCGCGGGCTTCCAGAAAGTAGGAAGTTTGCTCTAGTACACACTCAAGGCCAACGGAGGATCGGATTCATAGGGTTACAGATCCAGCAATATAATCAGATTGTTAGAGTGGCCAGAAGCAAGACTGCTAGGACTGTTGTCTAGTCTTTCCTTGCTGTGCCGGGCAATAATTTGACGATTTATTGGTTGTGGGCCATTGGTGGCAGATCGTCTTTCCTCATTTCGGAATTGAGTGAAAGAGAGGTTGTGCCACGCCTGTGTTAGGGTTGCTTAGCTATATTAGAGATTAGATATGATATAGCGAGCCGGCTTCACATAACTGTTATTTCTAAAGACTGTTGACAGTGAGCAGTATGTTTCTAACTTGTGTCTATCAGTGAAGTTCATAATTCCTGATTTGCCACTCCTGTGCCTGCGGGCTGGTGCCAATGTGAAACCCTATCGACACCATAGCAATGCGAACAAATGAATTGAACCTTAAAAACTTTATCACTCCCGCATTGCTGTATATATTTTCGATTATTACACGCATGTTATCGGTGGACGGATTGAGGCATCTCTGGAGTATAAGGAATGGGGGCTTGCAATTGGCTGACAGCACACCTCTCTAAATCGAATATCGTGCCGACCATGAAAGCGTGAAGTGTTGGGTGGTGGTGTCGTTGATTCGCTGTAGAGAGTGAGTATGACAAAAGATAGAAGGGTGAAGATTTCATGAAAAAGAGAAATCTGAGAAGTGATTCGAGGATGGTAGATTTTGACTTTAAGATCATAAGATAGGCTATATGTAGTTATTTAAAGAAGAACTCCATAGGACAATCTTTTGACACCGACCGGGTGCCAGCCACAGATATCACACACACTCTCTCTTGAAGCATACTAGCAACTAATCACACAGAAATAGGCATTGCTTCGATTTGATACTGACATACCATAATTCGCCGGAAATCTATCAATACCACGTAGCATTCAAACTAAACGACCGATTAGAAACAAGAGAAGAAGGTGGGATCATGTGAGTCGTTAATTTCAAATGCAAAAATGAATTGTCGAACTATATGCAAGCAAGCAAGCAAGCAAGTAAGCAAGTAAGCAAATGCGAGAGGTAGTGCAGTAGTGTCACGTGAATAGAGTGGTGAAGTGTTTACTGAGCCGCAATACAGGGATACATGCGTATTCATCCCGACCAATAGGATCCTTGTAAATGGCATTTGAGGACCGCTATCCAACTGTTACCAACTTCCGTAAACGGCTTAATGTGTCAGAGGTCACACTCTTAGCTTTAAACGGGACCACGGGAGCTCTGCATAATCTTTTTCCCGCCTTTCACTCCTCTGGATATGTCTGCTCTGTAGATTTGCCCTCTCAACTCTTGCGGCGACGTCCTCAAAATTCTTGGATCATGGCTTCCACTATCTTATTCTCTACGGCTGCGGTCGTAAGTGCTTTCTCATTCTTCCAATATCGAAATCTGCAGCGACACATCGAAGAAGCCAAAAAGTCGGGCTTCAAGTATACCATTTCCCCGTAAGCTATACTGTAAATGTGATAAGATTGACTCGCTGATGAAGTTTGACTCAGAGTGTATTTTCAATCTATACCATGGATCATCCTCCAGAATGCTTTTATACCCTTCCTCTCTAGGCTTCCCAGTCAGTGGACTCAGTCTTGGCTTCCACTCTCCAAATGGGGCGAGACCTGGCATGAAGGCTACGAGCCTTTCAGAAGGATGAATGATGATACGATAATGATAGTTTCCGCCGGGGGCAATATACTCTGGACATGCGATCCTGAAATTATCATGCAGGTGTCTACCCGACGCAACGATTTTGTCAAGCCGACTGAGATGCTTGATATCCTCAACATTTACGGGCCCACAATTACCGCCGCTGAAGGGGAAGAGCATCGCATTTTCAAAAAGGTCGCTTCGCCATCTTTCAATGACAAGAACTTTCAGTCTGTTTGGACAGGTACTGTTGAGCAGACAGAAATGATGATGCAAAAATGGCTCGATAATGGTGGCTCTGTTTCCAACCTCAATGGCGATGCCGCAAAGCTCACTTTGCATGTCATCAGCAAGGTCTTCTTCAGGAAAACAATTAAGTGGACAGAGGACGATGCAAAGCCCAGTCCAGGGCATACTCTGACCTATGAACGCGCAATAAGTACTGTTTTCGAATACAATAGTACTATCTTTCTGACCCCTCGACCAATTCTCAGTAAGTCGATGTGATGTTCCTCCTCGAAAAGATATGCTAAGTTGTGAAAGATTACTCCCCTTTAAAGATACACAAAATTGCGAAGGAAGCCTTCGTGGAATGGCGAAAATATATGGAAGAGATGCGAGACAGTACCGCTGAACATCTTCAAACTCATGATCTGAAAGAGGATGGGACTCTTCTAGAACACTTCGTCAAAGCTGGTACTCCTGGACTTCGCAGTCCAGAGTTGTCAATCCCTGAGGATGCGATTCTTGGCAACATTTTTATCTTCATTCTTGCTGGCCACGAAACTAGCGCCAATATCTTCACGTACGCGGTGATGCTGCTAGCATGCAGGCCGGACTTTCAATTATCTTTACAAGCCGATATTGATACCCTCGTTGGTGATCGGAAAGCAAGTCAGTGGTCCTACAAGGCGGACTTTTCTAAACTTATGAATGGCCATGTCGGAGCACTGATGAAAGAAACCCTTCGACTTTACACCGTCCTTCCATTTCTACCCAAAGTCAACAAAACGAAAGAGCAGACGCTAAAATCAGGCAACCAAACTCATATTTTGCCCCGCGACACACTTGTGATGATCAACACAAGCGCCACCCATCGTAATCCCAAACACTGGTCAGAAATCCAGAAAACAGCTGGAGATGGGCCGCCGTACCCCTTGTCCGATTTTCACCCAGAACGCTGGCTTCAGTCATCGGACTCAAAGGCCACATACAATCCTCCGGAAGGAGCTTATGTTCCATTCGCTGAGGGCTATCGTTCTTGTCCAGGACAAAGATTCGCTCAGGCGGAATTTTGCGCTGCTATTGCTCGATTGTTCAGCGAATTTAGCGTGGAACTGGCTTGCAAACCCGGAGAAGATTATGCGAGCACTCTTGAGAAGGTAGAGCAACAGATGTCGAATGGTACAGTGTTCGAAATGGGCTTGAAAATGAAAAAGCCGGTGCCGTTGAAACTTGTGAAAAGGAAAGCGTAATTCCCGAGCCAATTCTTACTATCAAATCTATTGGAGAAGGTTCAAAGATGGGATTCTAGTTACATAGCCATGTGTAGAATCAATATGTGATATTTTGATCCACTTGCTTAGAATATGTTGACACCAAAATTGGCGTTTGGACGTTGCATGGCACGTGATGAAATGTGGCGCCATCCATTTGCAGAGTTTTTGAACTCCCCCGTGACTTCCAGCACTGCAAAACCTAAGACGTCCTCGGAGGAATATCAACGCACCCACCATGGACACCTAACAAGGGAAAGAATATCCCCACAATTCTGTACTACTTTCAGATCATACAGATAGGGTAGCTTTGCTACGCCGCAATATTACATGCGAAAATGTTGTAGCCTGTCAATCCATTTGAAATCATTATAGTGAAGGGTGATAGTTCATTTCCAGATGCTGTTTATTGGTGCGGTTGAAGAGGTTATGATTGATAAGGGCATTAGAACCAGCATGTCCAGCTAGGTTGGATGAGCCTTTGTTGAGCAAGGGGTGGCATACGAGTACACCTACTGTCCAAGGACTCTGCTAATTGTCCCTACAACGTTCCGATCTGGACAAGTGACCGAGAGCACGCATACTACTTCGAACTGCTGATCGAACTGCATGGCCTTAACGCATCTGAATGTTATGAAGTTGCATCAAAATATAGTAAATTAAAGCATTCTCTAATTAGCACGGCTGGATTTGAAAGAAAAAAGCGAAAAAACTATGAGGATTTATATTAATACAAACTTAGAAATACAGATTTGTATTAAACTATAGACAATTCTACAAAAAAGAGAAGTTAGACTAGATAAGAAGTGCGGTTCTATATAAGAGTATCTCACACAATCGTATACAAAGACACTGTTGATTCAGGTCATGATTGTTGTGAATAATATTTTTTTGGGCTAAAGAAATCATGGAAGTCTCCAGCTCTTTTCACAAACAAGCGCGAGCATTGCTCGCCGAATTAGCAGCGAAGTGCACTTTGGGCTCTAGGAAAGGGTTTGGGTCAATGTCCTCGTCATTATGACACAGCATGGCTTTCTATGGTGCAAAGTCCAAAGACGGAGTCTGAGAATGACGTGGCTAGCATGTGGTTGTTTCCAGAATGCTTTGATTTTGTGTTAGCACAACAGCTACCCTCTGGGGCTTGGGAGTCTTACGCCACGCCAGTCGATGGCGTTTTGGATACGGCTGCAGCTCTACTGTCTCTGGTCCAGCATTTGAAAGTCCAGCCTGACAGTCATGATTGGCGACTCAGATCCCAGCAAGCTCAGGTCGCCCCGAAGAAGTTACTGAATGAATGGGACATGCATTCGACGGACCAAGTTGGGCAGGAGATTTTGACCATTTCACTTCTGAGTCTACCTGAGAACGAAGGTGTTTCAATAGAATTTTCACAGCTTAGTGCTCTGCGCGCTGTCCGAGATGTCAAGCTGACCAAATTCCCGCCTTCGACGATTTACAAAATCAAATCTACTCTGTATCATTCTCTCGAAGCTTTCATTGACCATATGAATTTTGACAATGTCAGTCAATGGCGAGAGGGAAATGGTTCATTGATGAACTCTCCTGCGTAAGTGGTGACTTCCAGTGTCTTGAATGATTATCAAGCTGACCACAGAAGGGCTACGGCTGCATATCTGATGAACGCTTCAACTTGGGACGACCAGGCCGAATTCTACCTCAGGGACGTCGTAAATCGAGACAGTGGAGTTCACGGTGGAGGTGTACCATGTGCCTGGCCAACGACTATATTCGAGATCAGCTGGGTGAGTTGTAATCGCACACTGAATAGAACAATTTTTGAAAACTAATTTTTCCCCCGCAGGTCACCCCACACTTGCGGCAGTTGGCGTGTTGGCAGACCCGTCGGATACATCGATATTTTCCAAGTTGCTGCAAGATTCACTGGGGCAACAGAAGGGACTTCTTGGTTTTGGTGAGTATCTGATTCCAGGATGCTAAATCCGTCATTCCCAGCTTGCTCTCAGGTGGCCGGTCATGAAGAAACCTACCAATGACACGTGCTAACATTCAATCAAAAAGCTCCTGGAGTCTTACCTGACATGGATGACACATCCAAAGGATTGGAGGCCTTACATTACTTAGGTTACAATAGCAGCGCCGAGGCCGTTATTCGGATATTCGAAGGCGAAGAACACTTTTTAACACATCCGGGAGAATGGAACCCCAGCTTCAGTGCCAACTGCAATGTTCTCATCTTTCTTCTGGGCCGGGACGACCGCATCCAGTACGTGCCGCAGATTACCAAAGCAGTCCGGTTCCTGGCAAGTCAAGCATTCAACAAGAATGTGAAGGAAAAATGGGTAGGTCTGAAACTACCCCGTGGGAAAACTAAGCTCACCGTATTTCTAGCACCGTAATGAGTTATATCGGATGATGCTGATAGCTCACGCCTTCTAGCTCCTCTACTGTAACGAAGAGATTGCCCAGGTGGTGTTTGAAGCCAGTGCCAGTCTAAAGTGGCAGGTACCCATGATTTTGCTTCAGGTCCTCATGCGCATACTGAACACTCAGCAAAAGAATGGGTCTTGGGACGGAATTTGCGAAGTAACGTCGTACAGCATCTTGGCCTTATTTTCATTGCTCAAATTGCCTTTCGTCAGACAACTAGATAAAGGAAAGATCATATCCTCTATTACCTTGGGGAAGTCGTTCCTCCTGTCATACAGGGACGAATGGACCAAAGGCCAGTATATGTGGATAGAAAAGGTGACATACAGCTCGAGCATACTCAGCGAAGCATACTGCTTGGCTGCCTCGCTGGTTCAAGTACCCTTCTTGGTGGAACCCGAAACGGTTTCTATCATCGGAACATCCCTGGAAAGCAAGGGATTCCTAGTTCCCGAAAAGATTCTGATGAGTATGCATAAAACCGGGAGCCTCATGTCTCTTACTCTTCTATTTCGTGATACAGAGCTAAGCACCTTCCGAATTGCCGAGATGCAGGCCTTCTTTGCTCTCCAAGCCTTGCAACAGCATCCGACAAACATCTTCCCTCGGACAGCTAAGGGCAAAGACAAGTACGACTTCATCATACCGCTGGCTCTCATATTATGCGCAGCGGTCCATGGCTCCTCGGTTAGCCTTTCCGTTTTGTACAAGATGATGGTATTATCTATCTTGAACTTTCACGCAGATGAGTACATGGAGGGCATTATAGAAAGGCACTTTGAAGCAGATTTAGATTCTGTTCGCCGACTCGTCGGGCAGCTCTTTACCGATCCCCATACCGATTCTCGGAGTGGTGTGGCCAATCTCAAGACCAACGACTTGACTAATGGTCATAATAGAGCTGACTACGATGTGAAAAACGTTGGACCATCGTCCAACGGCCGCGTTAATGGTCTTGTCGACCCAAGCCAGCACAACGTCTTGGGAAATAGGCCCCCGCTGGACGATGTAAGGGTTATGCTCTCTCAATTTAAGAGGCAAATCTTGGAACACCCCGCTGTTCTATCGAGTCCTGCCCGGCTTCAGACGCGACTCGCTTTCGACCTGCAGACCTTCCTCCTAGCGCATATCATGCAAGCCGAAGATAACTGTCGCCTGCGTGCGCAGCCGAGACCTCGTGAGAATGGGAGTGTCCGAAATGAAGGTAATGATGCCCACAGATTCAAGGAGAATCTGCCTCTGCAGTATCACAACCCAAGTCCATCCTTCTACTCCTGGGTGCGGGGCACCTCGGCCGATCACACCTCTTTTCAGTTCTCCTTTGTCTTCTTTGAATGTCTAGTACTCGACTCCTTATCTAGCACTGAACAGGCTCGCACTGCCGGCACGTTAGTCTCTGCGCGCACTACATACCTTGCTGAGGACGCCTGCTGCCATCTGGCCAGTCTTTGCCGCATGTACAACGACTATGGGTCTCTAGCACGCGATGCGGAGGAGCGCTCCCTCAACTCAGTCGGCTTTCTGGAGTTCTGGGACTGCGCTGGGAAAGCTGCGTTCGTTAGTGATGATGTCAAGTCCGAGCTCCTGTGGGTCGCCGAGTATGAACGGCGCGGACTAGACACAGCGATGACACTGTTGGAAAATGAACTGGGGCCTGGCGACCTGATGAATGCCCTACGAATGCTCGTCGATGTTACGGACCTATATGGTCAGATATACGTGCTGAAGGATATCGGTACGCGCACCCAGTAGGGAGTTTGCTATATTTGATTGGATAGTATATTATCCAGTCTCTTACTTATGAGGTCTACATTTCTAGATTAGCTCGTAAGAGATTCTTCGTCTTTATTTTTCTGTAGCTCTCAATCGAAATGCATATATATTAGTTTTATATAGTTTTTTTTTTGAACATATTAAGAATAATCAAATAAACCAATTTAGTTAAAAAAAATAAAACTAGACTCGGGATTTTTTTTTATAGTATATGTTTACAATCAAGGGAGTAAGCTAGTGAAATACATGTATTATTGACTATGTAGAATTGCTATAGTGATCTAAATCTAAATCTAAATACAGAAGTGGAAGATATTATATATGCACTTAAGGTGCACGTGTTATATCTTTCCAACAATATAACTATATAATATTCTATTTAATTAATCTCGCTGTGAAATTTTGAAAAAGGTAGGTTAAGATTAAACAATTTCAATTTTAGGTAGTTTGTATTTTGTATAATACGATAAAGCATTTTATCCATTCCTATATCTTTCATATGGATTTTGGGGGTTGTAAGAAAACAAGCGCTTAAGGGTTGAGCGTTCCAGCCAGCAGTCGAGACGGCATGAAACCACAACCAAAACCGCTGCTTTGAGTGGTTTGAACCGTTGTACTTAGGCATAGGCTATAATAAATTCAATCGAAGTTAGTTACAGTCAGCTGGGAATGGAGCACAACACCATCATTACGGAAATCGCCACAAAATCATCTTCTTTGGGAAATTCTTTAGGATGTCGGGCGTGATTAACCAAATTTTGATGTTTGTGCAGGTAATTCAATGCATGCATGTTTGGTGAATGAAGGTAGGGTTACCGTCTTATGGAAAACGGATGTTTGAAATTGAGGATCTGGGATTGGCAGATCATTTTGGTTGCATCAACTCTCAAGCTCAATCTTTGTCGATGCTTTTGAATTTGAAGCCATTCGCTGAACAATAATAAGACTCTTCAAGTGGTGTTATTGAAGCAGATATTCTAGTAATTAATTGGTTTTTTTCAATCCTACCTCTTATTAGAGTTCAGGGGTGTCGCTTCCGGGCATAAACGAAATGTTTAAAATCCGGTGGTCGCGGTACAACAATACTTGAAGGAGTGAATGCTTGAATTCTTCTTTCTCGATTTCAAAAATCCTTTTCCTGTAGTTTTGATGGCTTTTTGTCACTTTGATGGAAGACATGATGCTGCAATCCTCTGTTCTCACCACAATACGCCACCTTGGTAATGTTATTTGATACTTTCAGGACAATTTTCGCATCAAGATCTGTGAACATACAGACAAACAGTAACTGGTCAAAACATGGCAGACATTTATTATATATATCAGTTGTATTATTCATCATAAAATTCCATCCATCTTTCAGGACAAGAAATCGAACTCCAATTCCAATTTCAACGCCGACCCAAAACCCCGCTCACAAGCGAAACGACTCTTTAGCCACCCAAACAACAACACCAATTTACTCCATCTCTCTCTCCACCCTTCTATCGATGCCTCTCCTTCTCTGCATACGTCTTATTCCAAGGTTTCCTATCCTTCACACTCTCCATCAACGCCGTGCGATCAAAAATCGTATCCCTATATACCTATTAGCCATTTCCCTTCTTTTCCTTCTCCTTCACCCCCTCCCACTCCCACCACACATCCCCTATCACAACAAAATACACATCCACGCACCGATAGAAAATCACAAAAAGGTAATACATACATAGGATCTTGATCAATATGCGGTTTGATATGAGCATTGAAGGAATGTAATTGCGAATCCATTCCTGCCTTGATGCTGTGGTGAGGAGAAGGTTTTAGCAAGGCGTTGGCGCCGATGAGACCGCCGATTGCGGCAACGGTCATTACGATTGCTTCGCGCTTTGCCATCATTGACATTTTATGGTGATTGATTGGTGAGATTGTTGTGAGAGGAGGAGTAGGAGGAGGAGTAGGAGGAGGAGGAGGAGGAGGAGTAGTAGTAGTAGTAGTAGTAGTAGTAGTAGTAGTAGTAGTAGTAGTAGTGGAGGGGGAATTCTAAGTGACTTTGATGTTGGACAGTGAGGAAATGTAATGATTTTTATTTGTTCCTGGTGCTATATACAGAATATTAAAAGATCCTCCCTCGTCTCCTCCTTCAAAATCCATCACATACCTATCGCTCATCAGCCAACACAGTTGTTGTAAAATCAGCAGGATTCCTCACCCCAGACGAAGAGGTCGTACGATAGATGATGAAATCACCCCACACATGATCTGAGCGGGCGCCATGGACCACCCCGCATTCTGAACCACCATACACATGTTGGCAAACTGAGGAGAGCGTGCCATTTAATTGTTCGATTGCTTGCATAAATGGTCTTTTATCATGATTTGTGTTTTGAGTGTCGTACGACCTGTTGTGTGACATTTGCGTGATGATCGGCATGGCAGTTCATTTCGGGAAGGGGCTGTGATTGTTGGAGAGTTTTCATGGCACCTTCCGAAGTACGTCTGGTGGTCCCGTGCAAGAAGTCTTTCTATTTTCACTGTCGATGATAGCCAGGTAAATCATAATTGCATCTAGTCATCACATAATATTTCAAATCCAAAGACCCAATGAGACTCCTCAATTAACATCTTCCAGTTCTGCTTCCGATTCTCAAAAAACATGCTTCCGCCATCCATCTGTATTATGACCTTAGCTTTCAAACTACTGCACGAATGCCAAGGACAACGTCAATCATCAATGGGGGCACTTGGAAATCAAATTACACTAATACTTCGTTCTTGACATTTCCATGCTGCAGTACTCCTTGATCTGGCTTTTGTGGCTCATCTTAAAAGACATCTTTATCATACCTAGCTATACATAAAAAGCTCTTTAAGCTAAGTGATCGTGAATTCATCATTTCAAGTATTGTCGCTTGCCACTGTCTCTTCGCTTCTCAGTTGCCCACTAAAGATACTTTCGCTTTCTTCAATTGCACTTTCATCTTCTGAGACTTCCGTATCACTATCCAGCATCACAATCTCTATATCTTCCATATGAATTATGAATTCTTTGCGTAATTTTCCGATCCACTCTAGCAATTCATGATTCTCCATTGGACTATCAAGAAGCTGCTTGAGATGCTCTTTCAGTGCATTCAGAAGTTTCCTTCGTTTATCAACGGCTGAAGTCCTGGATGACTTCTTCCTCGCAGCAGCTTGTGCAATGAGAGTCTTTGATACTTTCTCTGCTACAGTGACCACTTTTGGAGGTAGATCAACCACACGTGCTAGAGCAAGGCCATAGTGTTGTTCTTTAACACAGCCTTGATCAAGCTTGTAGAGCATTGTCATGGTGGTCGGGTCTCTCATGTCAACTGACAAATGGTAGACTTTAACCCCAGGGCGCTCAGACATGATTTGCGCTTATCTCTGTTAGCAAGCATACTCATCAGAAAATAAAAGTTTTTCGAACCAAGCTCCTTAAAGTGGGTGGCAAACCAGATGAGTGCTCGACTCTCTGATAATGCTTCTGCAATGCTTAGAGCGATCGCTAGACCGTCCCTCGTACTGGTCCCCCGACCAAGTTCATCGATTACAGCAAGACTCTTCTCATCAATATTTCTACAACTACGTGTCAGTAAAACTGAAAATGAGAAAAAAAGTCTAGAATGAACCTAAGGATAAATGCTGTTTCTCTCATCTCCGATGCGAAGGTAGAAACGTTTGCTTCGATACTATCGTCCATTGACACGCGAGCAAAAAGTTGATGAATCATCGGAAAAGATGCATAGCTTGCTGGCACGAAACAACCAACTTGCGCCATCACGCTCATAAGAGCGACCCCTCTTATATACGTACTCTTTCCGCTCATGTTACATCCGGTAATAATTTGAAAACGAGATTGCTGTGTTGCATAATAGTCGTTGGGTACAAATTTGTGTGATGGCACCTAAAGAGACTGGATTAGTATTTTGAAACGATATAAATCGAGCCCTACATGCCTTGTCATGAATGGGATGGCGGCCAGACTTGATAGCAATGTAATCAGTAATCTCCGGCCTGACGTAGCAATCTTGGTTCGTGACTAGTTGCCCAAAGGAAGTCATCATATCGAGCATGGCAATACTCTCACACACTTTAAAGAGGTTAGGGATTTCCGTTCGTATATTTTCAAGGAGTTCCTGTATGGTTTTATCGCTTCCCAAGATGACCTCTATGTGAGAATCTTCGATTTTCTGGTTGAGCTTTATCAAATCTAGAGTCTGGCATTCGAGATAACCTTTTCTGCGAAACCGATTGATGAGTACATCTGGTATGGCTCGACCATCGAATTCATTTTCGGAAAAGCGGAGGTAGTATTTTCGGAGGTTATCGAATCTAGTTTCCCCTTGAACTTCATAGTTCTCTGGCACCAATGTGAGCAAAATGCAGTACAACAGAAGAAGGTGAGCATACGATGGATTTCTGCCACATGCTGATGTACATCTTCGGTCGCCTCTTTGAAGGTTTGGCGCGCTACATCCAAGAAACCACTAACCCCCGCTTTCACAGCGTATGTTCTTTGGTTTCGTAGATCTAGAGGAGTCTTCTGGTATGTAACATCCTCATTTATGACCTCATCAATGAATCGTATTGTCGAGTTCACCACTTCTGTACAACAGTTATTACGTATCTGAACCAATAGCTCTGATCTAGCACCCGATAGGCTCTCAAAGACTGGACTGATAGATTGTGCAAAGGATTTTAGCATCAGAATGTTATTGATGTCTTGTTCCGAATTCCAAATACCTGGAAAATTCGGGATGATAATAAGCTGCATCATGTCAGGAGATATTGGCACAAATAGACTCGGGGGCATACACAAGTAAGCAACTTTTCAATGTCAGGGATTAACTTCAAAGCTACAACTCGATTAGCCAGGGACGAAACATGAGAGTAGAATTGGACTATGTGTCGACATGAAAAGCGATAAAGCCCTTCCCACGTCGAGAGCACACAAAGATATGGTCGTTGGACTAACCTTGTCTAGCTTGTAAGAACATATCATCGTTTTCCGACAACTCGGCTAATGCGTCGTAGCGTGCGGTTATTAATGTTGACTGGGTCGAAGGCTGTAAAATATTACTTCTCAGCAATCGTGATCCCATTGGTGTCAGCGTCTCATTCATCAGTCCAAATAAACAATCTTTTGACTTGGCGTTCTGCAAATTCTGGATTAGTTCAAGTGATTGAATGGTAGCAAGATCTATCATCATAGAATCCTCCGAGGGCTGGTATTTAACTCGGAGAGAATGAAATGCAAACGTGAGAGACAGGCTCATATCAATGTATTTCAGTGCCTACGTGTATAGTATATGTTAGGAAACTTTTCACGAGGAGGAAGGAAGGGACAGCTGTCAAAGCTTACAGCAGAAAAGCAGCACACTGAAAAGTAATTGCCTCCGATGGCCACCTTGATCGCTTCGAGATCTTCTTTGAACGCCAGTTGCTGGATGTATTCAATACCAGACGTTTCTGACCAATAATGCCGATCTACCGTAACAATTCTGGCCCCCAGTATGTTCTCTTCCACGATTTGGCACATCTTAGATTTTGGGTTCGGAGGCCCGGAAGTAGACACAATCAAAATCTGGGTAGGCTCGAAGACCTGTAGTTTATGAAGAGTCTTGACATAGAATTGATTGTCGCAGATCTGACTAAGGACTGCTTCACCAGTTGAAATGTTGACGAATGCCAATCCGACAGTCGGAGATACTCCACGGCCTTCACTGACAGCACAAATGATCTGCTGGGATTCACCACCTCCAAGAACGGAACTTGCTCGCGACCGACGCCCAGTGCTTGGGCGGGCTGTACTAGGACGAGCAGTGCTTGAACGACGGCCATGAGGAGGTAAGGAATATGAATTGGAGTCTGTATAGCCACATGGATAAGATGTGGAGCTAGTACTGTAAGAAGTTGAGGGTCTTGACAATGAAGCCATTCTCAATGCCGTCTAGTATTCCTTTGAAACATATATAAGCTCGAATCTGTGGAAGCATCACAAGTTAACAACTAAAGTGTTATTTCGGGTATCAAAGTGGATGGATTGCGCATTGCTAAGATCCAACGAAGATATGGCTCTCCTTTCTGTATCAATGTCATCAAGTAATGAGATTGTAATGCGATGAGATGAAGTGAATATGAATGAATTTGGTCATCCCCATTTGATAGATACCACCAGTACGTACATGGTAGGTATTGTTGTTGAGAGTTGGAAATTGATTGCATGTGATTTACAGGAAATATGGAGAGAGCACAGATCGTCGTGATAGGGTTCCTGCAGATATCAAGCGATTCAATGATTGGCTCACGTGCTGATGACTTATCCAGCTCTTATCGATAAGCAGCCAGTCCCACAAATTCTTTTTGCAAAAATATGTTAGTGGAATAATCCTTGACGACTATAAATTTCCAGAAATATCCCCGCAAACGACCTTGCCTCTTTTCTTATCTACATCCTCTCTATCAGAACTTGCGAAGAGGCAGGTCTTTTTTTTAATCCTCTGCAAATACACCATCGATCAACCTTTCAACCTTCTCGATCATGTCGACCCAACTTCCACCCCCGAGCAAGAGGCAGAGAACAGATGCTTTAGAGAGATCCAGAGCGCAACAAGATATCGAGGAAATACCCAGCGATGCAGGCAGTCTTCGAATCCAATTCTTTGATGAAACTACAGGTCTTCCTATAGGCAATGGTCCAGTCCTCGTGCCTGTTGCAAACGCAGACCCGAAGAATCTGGAGCTATTGTTGAACACTCTTTTGGGACATGTAAGTTTACTATTGTTCAAGCATACCGTGGAAACTCTAAGCCTGTCATTGTTTCTACATACTACAAACAATCAAGAGACTGCCATTGTTGACTTAGATTTTGGACATTGTAACCCTACCATTGCTTGCAAATTTTCTGAAGATTGAAAGCTTTTGATTGTTCACAAATGCTTTGAAGATTGAGAGCTTTTGGTTATTCACAGATACTTTGAAGATTGAGAGCTTTTGATTGTTCACAGATACTTTGAAGATTGAAAGCTCTTGATTGTTTACAATGGGTTTGAATGTTTAGAGCTAATAATTGTCCCAGGACTCTTCCGAGTATATTCCATACCGATTTACCCTACCCGTATCAGACAAAAAGAATTCCGCAGAGAAGATCACTACCGCCTACCCTACAGAAGTCTACAAAACCTTGATAAAACCGGGACTAATAAGTGCCGAAGAAACTCAAAATATCTCAGCAGCACCACAAGCAGTTTTCAAAGTCCAATCCGTTTCCAGGTGCGCGTCTACAATCCCTGGCCATGGCGAATCCATTCTAGTTGCCCAGTTTTCTCCAAGGTCATCCTCCAGAATGGTCAGTGGTAGCGGAGATAATACAGCACGTATATGGGACTGCGATACCGGAACTCCAGTACACACGCTAAAGGGGCACACAAGTTGGGTATTGGCTGTGAGTTGGTCGCCGGATGAGTCGAGGATTGCGACAGGCAGTATGGATAACACTGTCAGGATTTGGGATCCGAAAACCGGAAAGCAATTAGGCAGTCCAATGAAGGGGCACTCGAAATGGGTCACAAATCTAGCCTGGGAGCCGTATCACGTTCAAAAACCGGGAGAGCCTAGACTCGCTTCATCTTCTAAAGATTCTACTGTTAGAGTATGGTCGACTAATCAACAGAGGATTGAATTGGTCTTAACTGGACACAAAGACGCAGTATCATGTGTCAAATGGGGAGGAACTGGATTCATATATACCGCATCTCGCGATAAAACTGTCAAAGTTTGGAATGCAAAAGACGGAACTCTCGCGCACTCCCTCAATGCTCATGCGCACTGGGTAAACCATCTCGCGCTATCTACAGAATTCGTCACACGAACTGGCTATTTCGACCACACTGGCAAGGTCCCTGCAACAGAGGAGGAAAAGGTCAAGAAAGCAAAGGAACGTTTTCTCAAAGCCTCCCAAATCCAAGGTGAAGTCGTGGAACGCCTTGTCACTGCCAGTGACGATTTCACTATGTATCTATGGGAACCTTCCAAGCAAACGAAGCCCATAGCACGAATGTTGGGTCATCAAAAACAAGTGAACCACGTAGCTTTCTCGCCCGACGGACTCCTCATTGCTTCCTCTGGTTTCGACAACCATACCAAGATCTGGAACGCCCGTGATGGAAAATTCATTAATACGTTGAGAGGTCATGTTGCTCCTGTGTACCAATGCGCTTTTAGCTCTGATTCTAGGCTACTAGTCACATGTAGTAAGGATACAACACTGAAAGTATGGGATATGGCAACTCACAAATTAGCTAAAGGTATGTTTACATGAGTATCATTCAATGTTCTAATTCAAATCCAATCATTAAATGTGCAAAAAAACTGACACAATGATCATAGATTTACCTGGCCATAAAGACGAAGTTTATGCCGTAGACTGGAGCCCGGATGGAGAAAAAGTGGGCAGTGGCGGAGCAGATAAAGCGGTGCGCATCTGGAGACATTAAAAAAAGTAGTAATATAGACACAATTGTTAATCAAGGAGCTCATTCGATTGTCAAATTTGAATTGGGACATTGAAAAGGGCTGGAGCTCAAGGTTGCGGCCGGAAAAGAAAAGACTACTCAATAGCCAGAGTCTTTGGAGTTTAATTGTCGAAATTGCATCGGGACAATGAAAAGAATCTAAAAGATCAAGGCCCCATTCAATAACTAAATACGTTCTATTACTAAATATATCTTAACATCGAAAAGCATCGTGGTGATTCTAAACCTGAATCATTGTTTCATTGTAGAACTTCGTACGAGAGATTGCAAGTCGATAAAAGTTATATTCCAGATTTTAATATGCCAGGTGTTTCGTACATCCCATTCATGCAATCCCATAATTTATACAGATTTTTTGTTTCCTTCCGTACATACTACTTATTCCCTAACAAACATTCCTGCCATTCCCATCCCGGTACCAATGCACATACTGACGACACCAACCTGTTGATCTCTTCTCTTCAACTCCGCCAACAAACCTGCCACCATTCTTGCACCAGTAGCTCCTAATGGATGGCCCAGTGCAATGGCTCCTCCCTTTGGATTCACGTCGCCCTTCTCATATGCACCCATAAGTCCTAATTCCCTCACACAATAGATGGCTTGACTAGCAAACGCCTCGTTAATCTCCCACACATTCACCTCTTCCTTTTGAATGCCAGCTTGCTCCATCAACTTTGGGATTGCAAGCGCAGGTCCAATTCCCATCTCATCTGGACGGCATCCTGCGATTGCTGTACCAGCCCATTTACCAATAATAGAAGAGGATAATCCGAGCGAGGTAGCAGTGCTACGACGCATCATCAATGTAGCTGCTGCTCCATCAGAAATCTGCGATGAGTTACCCGCAGTCGATGCACCATCTTCCTTGAACGCAGGCTTTAACTTCTGCATGCTCTCCAACGTAGCCCCCTTTCTAATCCCATCATCTTTTGTAACAGTAACTTCCTTGGGTTCTCCTACTTTCACGCCTCCTTTGCCAGTCTCCTGCCACATTGTAGTAACCGGCACGATTTCCTCATCAAACCATCCCTTCTCCTGTGCCTCTGCCGCGCGACGATGACTCTCCACCGCCAATTTATCCTGTTCTTCTCTGCCAACTCCATATCTACTCGCTACATTCTCACTCGTAAGACCCATTGGCATAATGCAATCTTTCGTATCTCTCTCCGCATCCTTCAGTTCTGGCCACAAATCCACAGGAATAGCTTTCGATCCATAATTCCTCGTCATACTTTCCATTCCGCCTCCAACACCAATATTAATCCCGCCCGTCGCAATCGAATTTGCTATATTGGTAATGGCTTGCAGTCCAGAACTGCACGCGCGGTTGGTAGTAGAGAAGGAGGTGCGGGTATCGTAGCCAGCGTGGTTCATAGCCATACGGCCGGCTTTTGAGCCGCCGAGCTCAGAGAGCACAACACCGACGCATACATCGTCGATGAGAGCAGGGTCGAGAGAGGGATTGGCAGAGAGAGTGGCTTTGAGAACGCTGTGCAAGAGCTGTTCGGGATAGGCGGAGGAGAGCTGTCCTTTGTAGGAACGGGTTATGGGAGTGCGGAGGGAAGAGAGAATTACGATGTCTGAGGGGTCTTTTTTTAGGATCTGCGAAAGTCCTCTGCGAAGAGGCCCGGTTGACATATTGGTTTGTGGATTGAGGGGAGATCGAGATGGAGGGGTAGATATTCGTTGACGATTTGGTGTCAATTGGAAGATTTCCTGTCTCAATTAAACACGAAGAGTATGTGAAATATTGTAGTGATAGAAGAGGAGAATATAAACAGAAGGAAATAAGAAAAATTAAGTAACCTACAGCAGAACTTACCCCATTCATTGATTAATATGTTTCCTGGGGAAGAGAACATCGGCATTGAAGTTCGGGGAGATGCAGTGTGTGGAGAGTCCGATGTCTAATACAGCCAATCACAAACGAGCAGCCGCTTAAGATCTTATCCGCAATT